>CP099842.1:29743400-29855900 GCA_030062745.1 Capitulum mitella
CATACGAGCGCCTGACTTCCAGTGGGCCCCAAACACCACGCAAAAGATCCCTGATCAAGTCAGGAATTCCAGATGATGAGACGGTATCCTGGAGAGGGCCAGGGGCCTTGTGTTTCCCGGGCTAATGGAAAGCCAAGGGCCCCAATTTCTGGTGAAGACCAAGGGCCCTTAGAATGCAGAGGGGTCATTCCATGTCAAATCGCAATAACTGACCCGACCACTTTCGATCTTAAAACATTGGTACCTCTATAGCTCCTATTGAAAAATGGCCACGAACAAATTTTTTGCCTCAAGACCTCCGAGATCAAAGTTACAGGTCATGAAACACCACCGCTTTTTACTGGCATTGGATGATCAGTATGTCCAGTAATCCGGTGACAGATTGTCACAAAAAGGTACGATCAGAGCTATTCGGAAGAGAAATGTTCCCGCTTTCACAGATCAGTTCACTTTTTTTCGGTGACCTCAGGATGACCTTTGATCTGACTACGACACATGGGACATTTTTTAACCATGTTCGCCCCCCTGGCCTTCCCGAAATAGAGTACAACATGCCCCTACGTTCCTCCAACAAACGTTGCAAAGAAAAAAAAAATTTCGGGCAAACTGCAACTTTTCAGATACCTTGGCTTTAGTGCTGCCAAGTGGACATATACCCTGGGGTTATATGACGATTATTGCTCGACTTCGCACTTTCCGTTTGTCAGATTTTGCTACAATTGGTGTACAATGTCCTGCGAGCCAGCTACTCATCAGCTTAGTTGTAAATTGCTTGACCAAAAGGTCAAAGGTTATGACATCGCGCCATGAGTCAATCCCTACCATCCCGATCAGACATATCCGTTCCTCATATTTCCACGGAAACGAGTTTAACTGATGTTCTTAGTCCTTTAAGCTAACTGAAAAAATCTTATACACGAATCGGGGCCTTCTGAAAGCCACTGAAGTCACTGATCCCGACTGACTTTGGATAACCTGTTAGCCACGGGCTATTAATAGCTTTTCTAGGGCACTGATTCCGAACTTCATATACAGTTTTGACGCATCGGCGCTTACAACTATTGAAGATTCCATGTCGGCTACCGGGTGTTGATTTTTTTGTCACATCATCCCCTGAATGTCTGAATAGTTACAAATGAAATGACAACTTCGTATGGAAGCAGATAAAAGTGATGATTGAGATACGTGCAAATCAGAAACAGAAAATCAACTTTCATCCAGGATATACCCCGTACGTATCCACTCAAAACGTGCAAAATGGATATGAAATTCGAAATCAGTCCCCGACAACCGATAAATGACCCGAGATCAAAACGGGCAATACAGGGTCAACTGACGTCGGTAGTCTCGGTTGTCCTTTCAACGCTTCCGATGCACGACTGGGATTATCTCAGTTGGCTTTGGGGTCTAAGAACGCACGACAGACTCACTTTTGTGGAAATGTGACAGCGGGCGTACCACATCTGGATGGTAGCGATCGACTGGTAGTAGAATGTCATAACCTTTGGCCTTTCTGGTCAAGCAATTTAAGACTAAATTGATACGTAAAACGCACGCATGACATTGTGCACACCAAATTGTTGAACAATCGGGCAAACGAAAAACAGGAAATCAAGCAATATTCGTCAAATGGCCTTAAGGCATATTTCTCAAGTGCCACTCGACAGCACTTATGTCAACATATCTAAAAATTTTAAATCTGGCCGGGACTTTTTTGGAATGGTTATTGCAAATACTTGGAGACATATTGTATTTTATTTTCGCGCAAATCACTGTGGTGAAGCCGAGAAAAAACCTACAATCTTCTGCGACCTACTTAGGTGAAAGGTCACCCAGGTCACCGAAAAAGTGGACGTATTTATGAAAGCTGGTACATTTCCCTTTCCAATGGCGCTAACCGCACCTTTTTGTGACAATCTGTCACCGAGCCATGGGTGTTTGAATCATGCAATGTCCATAGAAATCGGTCATCTTTCATGGCCTGTAACTTCAACGTCAGAGGACCATGACCCCCTTCCCCTTTTTCTTCTTCACCTTCAGTTGCAGGGGACCATGATCCCAGAGAGCCATTCCTCTGAGCAAAAAAATCATTTCACTGGCCTCGAGAATTTGCACTCCAACTATCATGATGGCGCTACATCGTGCATAGAAATGATTCCTGAATCATTTCTCTGAAAAAAAATCATTCCTATCTGCTACTCAAGGATGGCAAATCAGGAGAAAACAGGGCAGATGGGCAGCTAACCCCATATGAAAAGTTAGAGGCAAGCATATGATTTTGCCCCCCCCCCAAAAAAAAAATCCTGCACTGGACCCCAAGCCTGCAGATGGGCTGCCAAAATGGATGAAACAAATGTGTTTGTGCCAGGGGCAGATCCAGCAGTTCCATTTGGGGGTGGGACACACCAGTTTCCTGGGTCTAGATGATGTGTCAGCAGTCACTGACCGGGGGAGAGGTGGTGGGGGGTGAATGCTGATTGTGGGTTTGGGGTCTACTCAGTGGCTGAGTATGAATGGCAAGTCATTGGGGGAAGTGGAAGACACTGGCCATGGGCTAGATTAGACATTGCAGCATTTTCAAACCCTGGTTAATTAGAAATATCCAAGTCATTTTTTGGGGTTGGGGGCAAATGGCCATTTGGCCCCCATAATTGTGGTTGGGGGAGGGGATGGCTGAGATGCCCGACTGGAACTGCCAGTGCTGAGCACATTACATAAATGCAGACTTCAAAGTTGTGGCCAAAAAGCCCCTTGCCCCTGAATCTCACATACATGCCTAGACCTCTGGACCTGATCCAACAAAAAAAAAAATGCATTAGGATGAACCAGATGGTACAAAATGGTTTGACATTTGGAATTTTCAGCCTTTTCCAATTGGCCCCAAATTGTCACATCAAATAGTCTGAAATGAAGCCTTATGGTTGTGCCATTAGATATGAAATGGCATGAAATAGTCCTTCAAACTGGTGCTAAACAGTACTAAATGTTCTGAACTGGTCATACCATTTGGTGCTAAATGGTACCAAACTAAGGCTCCCCACTGCTTTGTTAAGTATGTTTAAGAGCATTGAAATGCTTAGTTTCCAATAGAAACAGTGTCAAAGCAATCTGGCCTTTCAGATCTTTGGTAGTGGTTTTGGGTTTTTGGGTGCAGACTGTCATAAATGATGGTAGCATGCTTCTTGCTGGATGCCCTGTGCTTGACAGATCCTGTTTCTATATGTAGTTCATTTTATGTTGCATTTTGCTTTGATTATCTGATCTTGGCAACTGTTTGTATGTCTGACACAAAAGGTGAAAAATCTTTTTAAGCACACAGAGGACTTCATTCTGTAATCCATAATTTAAGGAGTTTACCTTACTGAGCAACATCATGACTACCTGACAAAATGGAATTCCACAAATATTGCCTGCACACTGATGTAATGTATCTGGCATACCTATAAAAACCAGGGGACAGGGGATATCCCCCACTTTTTGGCCTGCAGTGTGTGCACCCCTTGTGATACAGGAAAAAAATGGGCTTCAGAGGAAAATTCAAAAAAGCATCTCTTAAGTCCATCCCCTAGAGACACCAGAATGTGGGAGATTTCTTTTCTTTTTTCTACTGGGAAGGGTTCTTTAGCCTCTTCAGTAAAAACCAGCCTCTATGCACCTCCTCCCTATGTAATGACCAACCACTATTCAATAACACAGCAACCCTTACAGGCAAGCACTTGAGTATAAATCATGCAGCCCATGCATGCCAGGTGCCCCTCTCTCCCAAACACACAGAACAGGTGCCATTTGGGGGCCCAGCACTCTTGACAGGAGGACAGACTTGACTTGACAGACAGGAGGCACCTCACACAAATCAGCAACCCCTGGTATAGTACACACCTCCTCTACAGACCAGGTGTCCATGAGACTTGACATTTCATACAGAACAGGCACATCTTACATTAGAAGATGCAGTATGCAACTCACAAGTATGTCTTACACTGCATTATGGCCAACTGCCAGCTTCATTTGCTTTTTGGTTTTGCTTCTCCCCACAAATCAACATCTGGGAGAAGGGAGGCGCAGCCATGGAATAAGGATTCACGGGGAGAAATGGAATGTGGCATAGCTGTCTTGAACCATAGTATCATGAAATAAAGCAGCATAGAAAATGATGTCATAAGTATCAAATCAAATGCCATATTGCCATATGAGCAAAAACTCAGCTCGTCTAGTTCCTTAACACTACTCATGCCCATGTATGTACATGTGTTATAATTATAACAACACAATGATACATGTGCCTTTAAATCCACAGAGATGAGTCAACTACCAGTTCCTGTCCAAGTAAATGGTGCCCTTGTCAAAAATTAGCATGCCCTTGCTGTTTGGTGCTGCTGCAGGAATGGTCCTCCCACTTTCTGTCACACTGCCAGGGAGAGACCATATCTCTGCTGGAGGACATGCACCCACAAACATGATCTTTGCACCTACAAACATGGCCTGTGCAACTGCAAACTAAAAAAAAAACAGTTTATGAACCCAAAAGCAAAACCTGAACTTTCCATAGTACAAGAACAAGCCATATATGTTAACAAAAAACACGTATGCACAGATACATGGCGGACCACTACATGGCCCAAAACAGAGGTGCAGAAATCTTAACTTAACACAGATACATGGGCACAATGAGTTAAGTGCATCAGTCACTCTTAAGTTGTAAATTTTTCCCACCCCAAAAAATAAAAATCCCAAATTGTCAGTATCTGAAAACAAAGCAGCCAACATATGCAGGGCTTTTGGTTTCCAGGTTATGACTGCTAAAGCCCCTGCCATACCACAACCCTGGCACTTGGGTGAATCCATGAAGGATTAAGGAAAATTACACCTCTGCATCCTTCTATTCCGCTGCCTGGTGGTGAAAAATAATGCTATGTGCTGCGATTTGGGCACAAAGTGAAATATTGCAATGCTTGGAACACAGCATGGCAATTGTCAACTCAGAATTATCTGTTGGAGACCAAGCTTACATTTCCCTGCATTTGAAAACGTCAATAAGATGATATTTCTCCGATGTTGCAAGCCTGATAGGGTTGAAATTACACGGCTTCAATCACTCCATCATCAAACCTTGCAAATGTGGATTGCTTGTATAACACGGCACTTGTGAAAGGGTACCAAGCCTGCTCGATCTTGAGGGCCACCAAACCTGTTTCTCACAGCCGTACCGAGGGCAGCATGAACACTATGCCGCCAGCAGGCGTAATCGAACCAACGTGACCCTAAAACCGCAGCACCCCAGTAAGGGCTAAAATAGCGTGACCATTGGTTGACCACAGATACCCTGGCGGAGATTCTAGAACTAATTGTAAAGGATTTGGCAGCACCCAACGAGTTGTCTGCTTTGGACATTATGACCTGTGGACATTGTGAACTCTGGACGTTTTGAACATTGGATGCTGTGAACTGTGGACAATGTGACCATTGGACATTACAAACTCTGGACCTTTTGAGCGTTGGATGTTTTGAGCTGTGGACATTGTGACCATTGGATGTTACAAACCTTGGGCATTATGAGCTTTGGATGTTATAAACTTTGGACATTATGATCGTTTTTGCAGTTTTGGATGTTATGAACATTGGCTGTTATGAACTTTGGGCATTCTGAACGTTGGACAGTATGAACTGTGGATATTATGAATGGTCCCCGAAATTAGCATTTCCTCGGTTAGGACGACGAAGAACAGCCGTTCCTCTTTGTGGTCAAGAACCTCAAATTGTGGCAGCTTGTTGGGGTTGATGATGTCATAGAAAAAAATGCAGCAGGTTGCAACGACTTTGGAGACAAGAATGTAGTCAAAATCCTATCTAGAACATGCCATTTTATCGAAATCGTGCAAAAGTCCATCATATTGTTCCTGAACACCCCAGCATGTCAACTTTCGGTGACTTTTTGGGAACACATAAACGTAATTTGGAGTGCTGAAGAAATGAATTGGTGGATTTGGTAGTCAATGATAAACGCAATCCTGGCGCTCGTCAGACATTTCAAGAAGTATGCAATATGTTATACGGGTCTTGAGACCATAGCTGCCCATAAACACATCAGCATGCAATGCCATTCAGGCACTAATATTCTACAATTTCATTCAAAACAACACTACAGTCAAGTATTGAAGTCTTTATACAGACTGCTCTACGTTTCCCAGAAACTGACGCTTGTTACGAATTAAAAATGGGTCCCTTGTTTTGTTTAGTAATGTTGGTCGACTTCATGCGAACAAGCATGTCTGCTCCTCTAGTCGTCAACACCTGGGGGTTTACAAATGCCACTGAAACAGGTGTGTGTTGAGTATGTTTTGGTGCTAATCCTAAGATTCCTTTTCTCTGGTTTGGGGATCTCTGCCCTTGCTGTCATGTATTTTGTTGCAAAAACTTGTCATTGCAATGTCTGGGCTTACAAAATGTGCTAACCAGGGCATTTTCATATGCCCCAACCCCATGTTGTTAGTTTTTGTTTTGTGAATAACAGGCCTTCCTGTTAATAGTCATTTGGCATTTGTTTACCCAGTATGGTATCATCATATTTGAAGAGACATGTAGATAATTTTGAAGTATAAGTCTGGGTTTTTCTGCCTAGCCCATGCACCTGTTGCCAGTATGAAATTAGAAGCATTATCATCTGGTTTATAATGTCTGGCCCATCAGGTTGGCCTATTCTAGTTCATCTGCCTGGGAGCAGCAAAGTAGGTTCCATCAGAGAATGAACCATCTTGTCAGCCTGCTCTGATTGATCTGACCCACCCTTTTGATGGCAGCATTGCAGGTTCTGTCAGTGCCTCACTCAGCACTGGATGCTGTCGAGCTGGGCTGCACCACCTGTGAGAAGCTACAGTGTGATGGGACTGTTGGGTTTGGTGGCAGTCCAGATGAAAATGGAGAAACAACACTAGATGCCATGATCATGGATGGGTGAGGTGGGCATTAATCCAGTTTATGAACTGTTTTTCACAAATTGCTACATTTTGCAAATTGTGCTGCTGTTTCCTGCACAATGAACAGACTGCTTATTGTATGCCACTACACACAGTTTGGAAAGAGTTCCCATTCTATAAGAGTCATGTTCTGAAGAGTCAAACTCCTGTCCACAGTAGACAGAAAGGGTATCATTGCCAACATGCTTGCAGCAGATAGGTCTGTCATGTGGCAGTACTGCAGCCTTTCACTCAATAGATGGGGCTGTCTGGTGCTGCTCGCAGGGAGACTCTGAACGTGGGAGCCGTCGGCTGCCTGCGGCGCGTCAAGGGCGCGGCGTCCGTGGCGCGCGCCGTGCTGGACCACACGCGCCACACCCTGCTGGTCGGAGAACTGGCCACCCAGTTCGCTGTCCAGATGGGCTTCAAGGAGGAAAGCCTGGAAACGGAGCGTTCTCGCCGCCTGCACCGAGACTGGCAGAAAAACAATTGCCAGCCCAACTTCTGGATGTTAAGTACTCTTGGTTTGTGTCGGAAGACCTTTTGGTCGCCAGCCAAGCGTGGCTGATATTGTTGTGCTACTTCAGCTGCTCTTAGCTCCTTGACATGTGATCCTTACCCTTGTTTACAAAACCACCTGGTATGTATCGACGTCAAACGCCATTATGCACTCGCTGGTCTGTCTTTTCTGTGCCGAGATCCTGCGCACCTTTTTTACGTAAAACCATCGTCAAGAATTGGTTTAGTCATGGTTTGCCAGGCCATGTTCCCTCGTTCAGTGGGGCACCGCCTGTTCTCAGAACGTGCAGCCGGATCCCACCCAGTCTTGCGGCCCATACCGGCGATCCCGGGCGGCGGCGCAGCCGGAGACGCCCTCCTGGGCCGGACCTACTGCGCACGACACCATCGGCATGGTGGCCATCGACAGCCAGGGCAAGATGGCCGCCGGCACCAGCACCAACGGCGCCAGCCACAAAATACCCGGGTACGGAGTTGGCGCCGCCAGGTGCTCACTAGAGCACTGCTTCACGCAGAGGGCTTGTCGGCTCGCTGCCCGCAGGCGTTTTGGCGACGAGCCGCACGACGGGTTTGGATGATTAGGGGCAGGGTTGTTCAAAGCGAGGAACTAACAGACGAGCTTAAAAGTCACGAGCACGGATTGTGTCGTGTTTCTTTGATAAGAGCTTAAAATTCACGAGTGCGGAGTGTATTGTGTTTCTGGCTCAGGTGTGATGCTCGATTTCAAACTAATCCGGAAAACTGGCCATTTTCAGAACGTCCTTTCACTTTACGGACGTACGCTGCGATTCCCCATTGTTTTCACTGCCCAATCATGCAATTCCCCTATGGTTGTTGGTAAAATTGCTGATCTACCGAACGATCTGCCGCGACTAACCATTTTTTGATTGCATTTCCCATATGCTACCTTTGTTTGGACGAACTGTTGGCTGAAATTCGCAGGCACAGCGGGATATTGGGCCCAGTTGAGTATCGCAGGCATTTCCAAGAGCCCTCTAACGCTGCCGTCTACCCGTACCTCCAGCCGTGTGGGCGACAGCCCGGTGCCCGGCGCCGGCGCCTACGTGGACGGCCAGGTGGGCGGCGCGGCGGCCACCGGCGACGGCGACGTCATGATGCGCTTCCTGCCCAGCCTGGTGGCCGTGGAGGCGATGCGCGCCGGCGCCGCGCCCGCCGAGGCGTGCCGCGCCGCGCTGGCGCGCATCGTGGCGCGCCACCCGCAGTTCGTCGGCGCGCTGGTGGCCGTCTCTCGCGCCGGCCAGCACGGCGCCGCCTGCCACGGCCTCCAGACGTTCCCGTACAGCGTGGCCGGCGGCGGGGAGGCCGGCGTGCGCGTGGTCACTGTGAGGTGCGATTAGTTCACCGGCCGCCGTCAGGGCAGCGGCGGGTTGCCGCTGACGCCATGTTATCGGAGCCCGTGGCAAGCTGTTGTAAGGGAGGTTATATACCCGTGCATGTTAGCCACAAAAGCACTGCCAGCAGCATGTTACCCTCGGTTGTGACTCGTAGTTATATTTCCGTGCACAATGTACAAAACTGGTGACACATGTTTAGTTTGCAATGTTTGGCCTTGACAGAGATTAGTGACATACAAAGACGAAGGGCTGGCAACGCGCCTAATACCAATGTATGAGGTATGTAATAAAAAAACAGCGAGACTTCTGCATTGCTTGCCAAACACGATTTCTTGGACTTACAAAATGAACCAATGAAAAAAGCTTGGACGCTGGCCGTCCAGACTCCGGATAAGCGAACGCCTGGTATTACATACACAACGCATGGCTGAACTGCATTTCAGAAGTTTTACACATCAGGTTTGCGCTCAACGGGCTTGCGTCAAACTGGACGTTCTGCTACGCTGTGATGGGTACATTAAGACCCAGCGTATTCGCTGTTACCCAATGTGTCTGGTAATGTTTGGAGTACGGCAGCAGAGCGAACTCACTGTTATCGCATGTGATGTTCGTTTACGGGCGTTGACTTACCGTTGTCCCAGAATGAACCATTGGGTCACGCCCACGATATTATACTTCATTCTCTGATAACCAATGGTGCTTCGTCACACTGCCAACCAAAACTGACCACGGTTTTTTTGGGACATTTCAGCTCGGCTTGTTAGCTGCAATATTGATCGCTCGAAGCGCCAAACTTAAGCCATCGAATTTTCTATCTCAGCATACTAAACATCAGCCTGCAAACTCTGTCACCAGAATAGCGGACATTCGAAAATGAGCTTGCTCCATTTCTCTAGCGGCGTCGAAAAAACCAACGTGGCATCCAGCACGTTGTTTGGCGTTTCTAACGTTTTTCTTTACAACCGGTGTTCAAAATAATACAGTTCACCTAATGATTCCATTCCAACATCTCCACTTTCCTCATTTAACTGCCGCAATGAAGATTCCCCGCTCACAGCACACCTCAGTTCGATCGAAGCGCGGCCGTACGTTCCACCAGCACACGAGCTGTTCATTGCAAACGACTGCTTCCGGTGAACGTGAATGGTAATGTGTATTACATTCGGAGTTTGTCCCGTGGCGTTAGACAATCCGGACGCACGGTGTTGCAGTCACTCAGCGACCATTTGCTCACGATCCCACACCAGCGGTGGAGCCAACGGATCAACGGCACCAGTTTCGGGATGGCAGGACCAGCCGACAGCGGGCAGACTTCCACCGGAGACGTGGCCGTATCGAGCCATGGGAGGCAGGAGTTCTCAGCGGCGGACGCGTCACAGCAGCCCCAGGTGTTTCTCAACCACGGCGTGGGGCTGACCCATCACTTCAGAGCCCTCCACGGCGCCCAGGTAGTCGCTGAAGTCTGCCGGAAAAGAAACAAACTCAGATCGCCTGCAACCTCACCTGTGCCTACAATTACAACAGCCGAGCCTGCAGTCGGAGGTCAACGCATGCAGGACGTCGGCTACCAGGAACTTAAAAATGACGATGAAAGTCTCAGAGATTTATGTCCATAACGTAACCCTTGAAGCTACGCTGGCAAGCTACGCTGGAGGCCACAGAGGAGGGTTTCAGGCTCAGAGTCCACTCTTTTCTTCATTTTAATAACTCTGTCCCATCATCCCCCGCAGGCGGGCAGCGTGACAATAAGGACGAATTCCCAGCACACCCACCAGCCGGAGACACCAGCTGCCCGCCGAGACCGTCTCCCGGCCGTCAGCCCACCGCTCACCCAGCGTCGAATCGCGGCCGGTCAGCGTGTCGGCCATCAGGTGGGAGGAGCGAAGGAACGGCAGGCGGCCGACGCGTTCGGCGGCCCGCAGCTCAGCCTGCAGCCGCAGCGGCGCGTGCATGCCCTGCACCCGGCGCAGCCAGTCGCCCTGCAGCTCCGCCTGCAGCCGCTCGCTGCGCGCCACGGCCGCCTGCGCCGGGTGCGTCTGCGCGGTGGCCTGCGGCCGGCCGGCGTTCAGACCGAACGTCAGACTGTCGGTCGCGCCATACTCGCGTCTTTCGGTCATCTGCAACAGTTTAAGAACAAAATAAGCCACAGGTATGTATGGCCGAATGACGCCAACAGGAGGCATTACTAGTGTGTTGTAGCAGCAAGACAATCACAGGTCCGTTTTGTTTTTATTAACATGACAGTTCCTGCAGTTCAAACGCTGAAAAATGACAGGTTTGACGGACATCACAATGCTAACCATTTTTTTTAGTTTTCAAACAATGGGAAAGTTCATGCTAATGCAAACAAAATGAATCTGTAACTGCTTGAAAACAGCCCTGGTGTGTTTTGTTTGTATTGGTATGAACGTTTCTGTAGTTTAAACTGAAAAAGATAAGCCTGAAGAGCATCACATTGCTGGCATAACCAACATTGTCTGCAATTCTGGTATCTTTATTTTGTTAAAAAATCATGCATTTCATCACAAGGAGGGCAAGATGTTCCCAGTAGGTCAGAAATAATGGACAACAAGTTAATGATACCCTTCTATTGGGCAAAAGCATCATTTCACATTTCTGAGACATTAACAGCATCACAGCACCTTATTCATATGAAGATTGCGAGGTATTCCCAAGTCATTCAAGCATAACTACTTCTGCCCATCCTTGGCATGGATCTATTTGTAAATGAAAAGCCAGGTCGTTACCATTGCAGAATGTATGTATTTATGTGAATGTTTGACAGAGTGGTGTAATTGAGGTAAAATAAAAATAAGCCTTAGCCTTATAATATCCAAAAGAAACAAGAGAACAAATTAATACTACATTTCGGCCACCGGCCCTCCTAAGAGATAGTTTTTCAAAGACAAAAACACCGACATCGACGGATATGAGAATTAACCTGTCTATCATAATAAAACATCGCCATATAACGAATTCACGGTAAAACGACCGCAACAACCAACGACATAGCCTTTCTTGTGACATACTGGCATCCGTTGTATAAACTTACCATATATAAACATAATGGTAACTTTAGTATGGGTACTACATAACTAATGGTATTGGACTGGAGGTAACAGGCACCAGGACGAAATATTGGTGCTGAGATAGGCCTTGCATTGCAAATTTCAATCGATTTCGCGATTTTGAGTTCTGCTACGTTCTTGCAAGTCCGGATAATTTCGACGGGCAGACATTTAGATGTAATGTTCACACGTGTGTGAGATGTCCGAAAGTGGTCGCCCATGGGCGTGTTCCTAGCTTTGTTGTCGGCGTCCCACTAACTACACGAGGAGCGCGCAAACCACAAGTAATTCCGTAAACGGCGTTCTTGACATGGCATCTCCCCTTTAAACCCGCCTCGCAACAGTGACAATAACGCTTTTCCCCTGGACAGGGAGGGGCGTCAAGCGCAGAAGATGTTTACATGCGAGAGGGAGAGTCTGCTGATTTTTCCATGCACCTTAGCATTTATGTTCGATGCTCTGACGATCGCGTCGACCCATCTGTCTAACACATCGTCAATAAAAGGGAGGCAAATAAAGGTCGTGTCGAAGAAACGTTCACTGCTTTGAGATTTTGCTGGTTTTTGAGTGATTTGGTGTCTTATACGCCTGATACGTTTATGTGGGTAGTCATTGGCCAAAAATAAAGATTAGATTTGATTCTCCTACATATTAACATCCTCTGCCCTTCATGTCCCTCCCTATCCAGAAGAAAAGCATCACTGTCACTGTAGCGAGGCAGGTTTAAGGGGGAGATGCCATGTCAAGAATGCCATTTACAAAATGACACGTGGTTTGTGAACTCCTCGTGTGGTTAGTTGTATTGGGGGAAACTAAGTGTAGAATTAGGGGCAGTACAATAAAAATTGATGGATGCCAAGAACAAAATTACGAACACGCCACTGGACGACCATTTTCGAACATCTCACCTGCATGTGACCATTACATCTAAATCTCTACCCGATGAAATTATCCGGATTTGCAAGGACATAACAGAATTAAAAATCGCGAAATCGATTGAAATTTGTAGTGCAAGGCCTATCCCCAACACCAATATTTCGCCCTTGCGCCTGTTAACTTCACTCCCATACAATTAGTTATGTAGTACGTGTACCGATAGTTACCAGTATGTTAACATATAATGTGTTTAAATAACAGATACCAGTATGTCACAGGAAAGGCTTTGTCACTGGTTGTCGTAGCCATTTCACCTTGGAATGATTATGAAATGGCGGTGTTTTATTAAGATGGACAAGTGAACTGCACCATTCGTCGGTGTTGGTGCTTTTGTCTTTTTTAAAAAAAAAAATCCCTGACAAAGGTCTGTTACTAAATATAGAAATGATTTGTTTTTGTGTTTTCTGGGGGGATATCATGAGCATAGGGCTAATTCTATTTTACCTTACTACAACAATCATGCTCATTAACACAGTCAAGTATACTGGTATAATTAAAGTCACTGTGGTACAGTGGCTTTGACAATGCCAGATGAACTCACTGGTTTCATATTACACTGTGCACCAAATGGCAGCAGTTTTACATCAGAATATTTGGTCTTGAATGGGGAATGCACAAACTGCAGTCACAAACAGGGATACCAAATACCATGAAGGCAGGGTTAGAAATTTGGTTTGTTCTCAAATAAACAGCAAGACCCCTGCCCCTCACACACTCATCTACTCTCCCATTAAAATAATGTTAATTACTGATTTTCATTGTTTATCATACATCACGTCAAATCCACTACCCATTCCAGAATAGCAAGATATGTAGCAATAGATCATTTCCAAACCTTCTCACAGACCACTTTTCTATACATACCATACAGAAGAGCTCACAAATTTTTCTATGAAAGCAAGAAAGGTGGCACTATTGGTATGATTGCCCAAGGAAATGGAGCTACATTTCACCATAAGCAAACACAACCGGAATTGGCCGTGCCATCTTGTTTACACTGCCTTTGCTCCAAGGATACCCTATGTACTGCAGATTAGGTTAGGTTTGGATTTGGTTAGGTTAGGTTAGGTTATAATGATGATGTCATTAGGCCCAAAATGTCTTCACCTTGGGCATTACCTTTTTTAATTTGTTACCACAAAATCTCCGCAGACATCAAACAGACAAGTGCCACGGTGGTCAGTGATGAATGCAGTGGTAATATTATTTGGATTTTTTTTGCTTTCATAATCTTGGAATGATATTATCCAGCAAATGAATCCCAAGTATTTGTATTAAAACTATCTGTTGTATGATTTTTATGCCATATATCATTTTCTGGTGATACTTTACTTTTCACCTTTTTACAGACCACTTTCGCAATACATATGATACAGAAGAGTTCATAAACATTCCTATGAAAGCAAGAAATGGTGACACTATGGGTATGGTTTCAAAAAGAAATGGAGTTATATTTCTCTGTACACAAATACGGCCGGATAGGACGGTGCCATCTCATTTACAATGCCTTCGCTCTGGGGATGCCCTAAATACTGTAAACGTTCTCTGATGTCATCAGCAAATGATACTTGAGGCTGCAGTCTGATTAAAGGATGTTCACAGGCATAATGTTGTGCTGAAGGCGCAACCTTGCGAGGGAGGCGCAGTACAGGATACAAGAGGCTGTGGGCCAATGAAGAGTGCAATTGGACTTAACTCTGTCCAACAGAGATAAGGTCATGCAAATAAATATGCTAGGTTAGGTTAGGTTAAATTGGATAGGTTAGGTTAGATTGGGTTAGGTCACATTTGGGTTATGGTCAGGTTAGGTTAGGTTAGGTTAGGTTAGGTTAGTTATGTTGTTTATTGTTCATTAGGTTATACTGATGACATCCTTATGCCCAAAATACCTTCACTGTAGGAACTGCCCTTTTTTGGCATTGTTACCATAGAATTGCAGCAGAAGTCAAACAGACCAGTGGTGTAGCAGTTGGCAGCAAATAGAGTGGCGATACTATTTGGTAGTTCTTTCACTTTCTTCAAATTGGAATGACACTATGCAACAAAAAATCATAAGTGTTTGCCTTAGAACTGTTTGCTGTATGATCTGTATGCCATTTATGTTAGTTTTTGCCTCCTGGTGGAAATTCCCTGTATAGCCCACTTTTAATGAGAACATAAGCGCTTGGTGAACATGTGATGTACGGCCAGGTACGTTATTGGAACAGTGCATGGTTTGTAATGCTGGGCAATATACATTTAACAAAAAAAATATTACATTAATTCTGTTCTCCTTTTTCCATTTTGCTGTCACCAATTTCAGGTCACAAAAGTAAAATTCTTACCTGGCATGAAGGGCCTGAATTTTTCATTGTAAGAGAACCATGGCCATCATGACCTTCCTCCACATCCACCCGTGCATTCTACCCACCTATTTTGGCCAGGAGTGTAACTTTTCAAGATTATCCAGCAGGCACCTGCGAGTTTAAGTATAGTCCTTCCTATGCAATAAACACAATGTTATGTAGTGTGTTGCAAGGGCGTATAATGCTAATTTTTGAGAAGCTGGGGAACATCCGCATCCCCAGCATTACATTAACCTTCCATCCATGAGTGTGGCCTCCAAACCACCATCTTTTTAAGAGTTGTGAGAGGTAGCATGATGACACACAAAATGAACTTCAGAGGAAGATAGACAACATTCCTGTATAAAAACTTACAACTCACATTTGTTTATTAAACCAGCGTTCAAAGCCGGTTACGGTGATTTGATCCCACCACCGACGTTACCTCCTACCACTGGATGAAATCCGGCTGCGGGGCACAGCACTTCGGACTGAGAATAGCTACTCCTCTCCTTCAGTTTCCGCACAATCATGGAGCAAGAAGCCGCGATTGTCACAGGAGCGCCGCCTTGACTTGCGAGGAAGATAAGGTGTCCGGAGCTAAATATAAAGTTTTCGTAACTCGCAGTGATTCACCGTGAAAATATCCAGAGACTGGTCTTCAAAGATATTCTTCGAGCCTTACGCGAACCACATATCTCGTATTACGTCGTTTCATTTCTGTACAAAACATATCCAAAATCGCTTTGGCATCATTTTTGGTTCTTATTTTCCAGATGAACAGTTTCCAGTCATCAGCCTTTAGTTTATAATGCGACCAAGATGATTCTTGCAACAATGGGCAGTTTTGTACCATTTCGGGATACTTCCAGGTTCCCAGCTGGTGTTACTCCTACAGCTGCCACACTCGATACTTAATCAGTACCCGCTAAGTTTAAGTTGTTCTGTGGTGTTAAGCCACAGAAATTCCACCAGGAGCGCTGTGCTCGATGCCGAATGGGCTTCCTCCTCCATTTGCGACATCTGTGTTGCTCTGTAGATGCCACTCACTTTCTGTTCCAGATCGTGGCCTGACTTTGGCATCAGGTCAAAATATTATTTGGCAGTTTTACTCTCCAGGAAATGTGTTTCTTTTCGAGCCATTGCAACCAAACCGTCTGAAAGTAATGGTACCTAAGATCATTTTCAGTGGTCTTGGCCTGTTAAAAGCTTAACCTTGAACGCATGACCGCAGATTAAAAGGCTCTAATTACCGTGTTCGTCTGGATCCAGCATAATGTAGCGCCTCCGATAAGCTCACATAAAATCTCGTGTTTCAAAAATCATTTTGGTGTTTCGTCCCGCTATAGATCACCACTTGATTTTGACAGGTCAAAATCCCCAGCACTTAATTCCGCTCGTATTACAAGAGTTCTATTCACCTTCCCTAATGGAATCAACGTGATTGTATGAAATGCGGATGTGCCTGATCAGCCACATGACAGCTATTTATGCAGGGGACAGAAGCCGTAAATGGGAAAAGCAAAGAAACAGTTTGAGTATATGTCATTTCGTGTTTGCCGTTTACAGAGAATTCGCTGACACACACAACGAACAATGCGTAATGTTTGTATGTACAATGACAATGACAGCGTTTTCCTGGCTACATGGTGCGTCCCACATACACACCACGTCCAGAAAGCAGTCACTCCACGGCCCCCACGTGCCTGACAGGCCGCCATCCACGGGTGCCCGCCAGGTCCGGACCACGGCGTTCAGTCTTCGTCGCTCCACTCGTCCTGCATGAAGTCGTCGGGCGCGGGCGGCGGCTGCCCGGGCGCGCCGGCGGCGGCCTCGGCGGGTGGCGCGCGGCCGGCGGCCCAGACCAGCAGGCTGCCGTCGGCGGCGGCCGTCAGCAGGCGGCCGCAGCGGCGGTCGTACTCGCAGGCCAGCACGGCGCGCAGGTGGCCGTCCAGCCGCTGGCAGACGCCGCCGGCGGCCAGGTCGACGCTCACCACCTGGCCGCCGCACGGCAGGAAGGCCAGCTGGCGGCGGCCGCCGGCCGTCACCGCCAGCTGGCAGCCCAGCCCGGTGGCGTTGTTGAGCCGCAGCGGCGGCACGGCCAGCCAGCGCGGCCGGCCGGTCAGCAGGTCCCAGAGCGCGGCGGCGCCGTCGCGGCCGACGGACACCAGGTGCCGGCCGTCGCCCAGGAAGCGCAGCCCGGCCACCGGCGCCCGGTGCGCCGCCTCCCGCCGCTCGCCGCGGCTCAGCGACGCCAGCTGGCTCTTGGCATAGCGCACGTCCCAGAACAGGATCTGCGGCGAGAGGTGTATCGCCAGACGGATCGCTGCACAATGCCGTGCCTCCCCACGTCAATGGAACGCTCTCGTAATGTAATGGACTCGGCGCATGACAAAGCGTGCGACCTCAATTACAGGCACGCTGGAAAAAAAGTTATCGATGAATTCAATCATAAGTTCCAACGAAGAAGTAAAGACACGCCACAACCGACCCATGGTTAAGGCGTGCGGCCATTATGAGCAAACACCAATGCTAAGGCTTCCGCATTTTCCCACATCTGTTAAATTAGCCCGCATGCTGCAGAAAAAAGGAGAGAACCTCCTGATCGGCACGGCAGCCGAGGAATACCGTGCAAATGATCGCAATTCTGTGCCGCAGGAACAGCCCGGCGGCGGTCGCGCTCTCCGTACCCTCTTGTCCCTGCCACCAGTCGCTAGCAGGTGCTGGTGGGCCGGCGACCAGCGGCACGTGTCGACAGAGGCGGCCGCGTGGCCCCGCAGCTGGTGTGTGTTGCAGCCGGACCTGAGGTCGCACAGCGTCACCGCTGCCTCCTCGCCGCCCACTGTAGCAAGACGGCAGATCACCCCAGAGCCAAGTTATCAGGACAGAGCACGCCACACGTTATACCAGGGTTTGTATAGCAGCGGCCAACAGCTGAAAAGGCGTCTCATATTTGTTATCTTAATAACAGCCTCGTGCACCAGGAAAACTGCAATAAAAGTTTAAAACCCAGCACAGAGAAAGACATATCATAAACTGGGTCATGTGTATGATTTCAGTCGGACACATTCCGAGGCATTTTCATTACCTTCGAAACAGAGCTATATATATCGAGTTCAGATCGCAAAGCACCTGACGAATGCTTTTAGCATCGACCCCTGGACTGGGGCTCTGAACACAGAGCTGAGCAATACAAGACACAGTCCAAATGAATGAAATAGCGCACCTGCAATAAGCGAATGCGTCGTTGCCACAGGTGACATGGCATGGCATATCAGCTTGTGACGGAACTGGAACGTTTCACTCTCAACCATGCGGTTGGTGTCCCACACCTGCAAACCACACCACAACCACATCGGTCAGTTAATATGTGGAACATCCACTCATGACTTAAGTCAACTGAATGTTCCTTCGGACCTGAGCCAAAGAGTCTGATGCAACTAGTAGATGTTAACAATATGCACTGACCAATATCTCACATATACTGCATCTGCTCTTTTTCAACCAGTCAGTCCTGGCAATGCTACTGAGCACTGATGGAGGCCTGACCTGGCTTCAGAAGCCCATTTTTGTCTACAAGCAGTGGACTCACATGAAGATGACAGTTGAAGCCACTACTCAGGAACAGGCCCGTGTCCAGTGGGTACCAGCTAACTTCAGCCACAGTAGATGAGTGGCCAGGCTGGCTCTCTCTGCACAAGACAGCAACAATAGTGTTCAGACAATGGTGGGACAAAGCAAGTGTCCGGGATATGGCGTATGTTTCTTTTTTCAAGCAAATGGGGAATGCTCAAGAGTTTGAATCATGGGAGAACAGAACCACTCAGAAAAGTGTCTTAGACCCTGGTATGATATGCTACTGATTTTCTTTCAGGTCCAGTATCAACTATCACCAGAGCCTTAACTTCAGCATGTGGAAACCAATAAAGCCCATAATTACTCATGCTATGCATAGCCTGGTTTGCCATACTGAGTTTCTGATTGCTAAGCCAGGAAAGTCTTCTGCACAAAACAGACAACTACTCAAGCCCATGCAGAACATAATTTACCTGTCCACAGTGGCCACAACTGAGGCCGAATGTTGTGGAGTTCCGGTAAAGTTGTACAAATCATGAATTAAGATGTTTCCATTGTTTGCTCCTGACAAGAGACTGTATAATGGTCAAGATAAGATAACACAGGTAACAGTATGAGCCTATAAAAACATTGAAACAGAAGCATGATCTGGCACAAAATGGCCACAGTAGCTGATGGGCTGTATAAAACCAAATCATAATCCACATGATTTCAACTTGATGATCTGAAAAACATAAGGCTGGGACCAAAATGCTTTGAAGGGACTGGTTTTCTACTGCAGAAGAACAAGTACAAAAGACCTGAAAACTAGATATATGCTTCATCTTGCAGACTATTGAAGAAGTACTTACTATCTGTGCTCAATGTCCTCCAGTGCCAAACAAGTAATGGGACTAGTAAACATTCCAAAATCACAGCCAGGGCTCAGTTCCAGCTTGTCCTTCCACCAGTCAATGACCTCATCATTCCTGCTGTTTGTGCACATATTCAGCCCTAGTGAATGACTTGAAATGATTGATGTGATATTGTTTTTATTATTATATGAATAAAACATCCCTATGTATTTTGGACATGCAAAATAAAGTGTAACTTGGCTATCACACACTTTGCATCTTAGTTATGCAGCATTTCTTAAATATCCAGGACTCTGACAGCCCAGCATCTTCTTCCACATCTTGTTTGTGGCATTTTAAGTTATTAAACTGTTTCTGTCAAGTTTCTGAACTGCAATAACAGTCCAGAATCACCTGAAATAGGAGGCATTTTAGAAAGCATTTAGCAGTTTGAAAGCAAATATCAAATCCATAATCAAGTGTACATGCTTCATTTGAATCACTGACAGAATCAGGGATGTAGTCAGGATTTTGCTTGGAGGGGGGCCAAATATCAAATTTTACATGCCACTGGCATATGCCAAATCTGTCATTTACCCCTGTCATTTAGCAAAGATAAAACTTGTCTCAGGGGGACATGGCCCCATGGCCCACTCCCTCTTGGCTACATGCCTGCACAGGATTGGCATCTTGAAATACTATTAACCTCTGCAAACAGCAAAGTATCCCATCATCGAATTGCGAATGAAAACGAGGCTGGCCCATTTCCCTTAAAAAAACGAACAACCACAGTCAGCTTGTGCCTTGCTCGAATGATTTCTAGCGTTGCGTTCGTACATCAAATACAATGAAATATGTCCAGTGCAAAACATGCAAAAAAATGCGTTAAATACGAAGTTGTGGTTCTGTTGCGCAGATATGTCCATGTGCACGCTACTCAATGTAGCATGCCCCGAAGCAATACCGCCAACTACGACTGACTCGTCGATCGGCTTGTTTACTTCTGGGTAGGTACACTTTTTGGAAGAGTATATGATACTCGTGTGCGTTGCAAATTTAGCCATTGGTCTACTACCTCCACCAATGGTCAGTCAATAAAAGTTGATTCGCAGTGTCAGCATACCAAGCAGAGCAGAAGGTATTGCTCATATTTTGTCGTGAAAAATAGCGCAGTTGTTACAAATATAACGCGCAATGGATTTCATTGCACGTTCATGTGCCGGAAGAACCTTTAGCGTACCAAGCAGCTTACGTGCTTTGTTCAGCTTGTTGTATAAGTTTGTGAGAATACTTTTTGAACGACAGATTGTGATATCTTTTCCCGATATGCATGTCCTATGATTTGGTTGGTGATGCTGAGTTTTGGGGTTCGTTGTCGTCATTCGATGCGGTTGTTTAAACCGTGCTGCGGTATGGTACGACAGAAAAACTTGCGGTGGGTGCTCATATCCTGCGTAATTGCCGGTTGTATTTGGCGGATTTATTGTTTGCAGTAGTGGAATGCTGCATGATAGACCAAGACCAAAAATAATAAAAATACATGACCTTGTGGCAGATGGAGAAAGTAAGCATTAATTCTAACATCTGTCATGGTAATTAATTAAATGGTACCCTATGTAATCCATTGTCACCCTTCTTTCATCTTTGCCTGTTCTAGGTGTTATTCAGTGATGTGTGTGGTGTGATGCAGTTCACTGAAATTCAAGTTTGTAATGAAAATGTTTTGTTAAGGTTTTACAGGCAAATGTAATGTTTTCATAAATTTCAGCCTTAGCAGGTATAACTTTAGGGACAGCATGCCCTCAGTAACCTGCAATGAGTCCAGAGTGACACAACATTCATTTTATCATGTTCTGTGCTTTGCATGGCCACTGCACAATGTGCAACATCAGTCAGTGTAGCACTAAGGCACTGGTGGCAAGCAATGTGTTTTGATGCTCATGGTTGTACTCAGGCATCTATTTGTTATGAGAGGCTGTACATGGTCTCATACAGCTGATCAGGAATCATTTCTTCCAAATGGTAGGATTTGCCAGAAGTGCTACACCTTAACTCATGTTTTGAACTGATGGCCAAGTTGTGCCCAGTACTCTTGGTAGTGAACATGCCTACACATAATGTATAAAAAAATTATCACTAATAGTGATTCATAATCACTAACCTCAGTTTTCTCCTGTGTGCTGTTTGGCAGTTTTCTATGTGCAGTTGATGTATGATGTTCTCTGCCAGGTGATGGCCAACAAATACTTGCATTCATTGCCTGGTGCAGGACCCATGTGTCATTCATGTCTGTGGATGACTACAGGGGCCTTAAGTCAATAATGTTTTTGTATTTTTGTATTGTTTATTTTAATAATAATCTGGTTAGTTTTTTGGTTAATTATACTTTTGAGACTTGTAGACATTTGCAAAAAATGAGCTTTGGAATCATTATCAGGAATGTTTTTGAGATCCACTGAGTCTCTTTATGAAAAACTGACCTAGATGGTATATTCTGTCCCAGCACAAAACGTTTGGCTTTGCTCTGCTTTTCACAATGGCCTGCTTTACTCCTAACCTTTTGCTTTAACCAGGTATATGGGCACTGGACGTGCCCGATGGAGCATCGGCCATTCTGGCATATCTGATCCACTGGACATCTCACACATCCCTGTAGAGCGGACTCGCAACTTCAGCATCATTGCCCACATCGACCACGGGAAGAGCACACTTGCTGACCGTCTCCTGGAGATAACAGGTGATTTGGCAGGTAGTATTGGGAGTAGGATGTGTCGGAGGAAGTATACTCTTAGCCAGGTAGGTGCATCTGTCACATTTTGTTGTCATGCAATTGCTGGGAGAGTGTTAGACTTGCCCAGCAAGCAACTCTGCAACCAGTGGACCAGGATTGGAAGAGATGCTGTCTTTTTTTGGTGTTGAAGAACATCAGAAAATATGTGCTCCAAAAACGTTTTATACTTCAAAAGTATGATGTGCTGCCTCCATCAAAAAACTACATTGTAAGCATGTTGAGAAATTTCTGACTCAACATGCCATAAACCTATACCAAATGCCTCGAAATGCTGTTGTTTTGCCAGGAAATTTTAAAATAGCTGTCACTGCTGCTTTTTGCAGTATAAAGTTGTTTTTAGATAAAGTTATCACTTTATCTGCAAGATCAATTATAAAGATTTGAGCTGTGCAGACCATGGGTAATCTATGTCTGTCTCCTTCTTACATGATGTCGTGACATGTCCTTCACACTCTGGGCCATTTCCCACTGCCAGTATATTAATGTAGGTCAAGGGCACCAATCGAAAAACAGTAAGGCTGTAACACAAGGCTCTTATGACGTCTTGTTGACGTGACCTTGGATGACCGTGCGACGAAAAAGTTTCAGTAAAAGGTCGGCACTGATGTGCCGTCGAGGACTGAAAATCTGACGACTGTCCCGTTTGGTTACAGAGTATGCGGCAGAAACCAAAGCTGGCCATCTGACGCCCGTTCCCAGAAAACCGCAGGTTCATCGTACTCAGCAACAGTCACAGAATCCATCAGACCCCGTATTCGAGTCGCGAAAACGTGAGCTGCCCTGTGCAGCTGTGGTCCGCAGAGTGCCTGACGTCATGGTGCTGCCTCCCTGACTGCGCGAGGTGGCGGAGTTCCCGCGCTAACGCGGAGTGCCCGCTCGGCGTGCCGCAGGCGCCATCTCGGCCGACTCGCGCAACAGGCAGGTGCTGGACCGGCTGCAGGTGGAGCGGGAGCGCGGCATCACCGTCAAGGCCCAGACCGCCTCGCTGTTCTACACTCACGTGAGGGCCGCACAGATGGCGAGTGGTGAAGGAGAAGGACTGCAAACCTGCGATATGTAGCGGAAAGCGCAAAACTTTGCGGCAAGATCGTTGTGTTTGACATTTGGTTATCATTGACCCACTTTTTGCCTTTGTCCATGTACGTTGTCTGCCAAATGCATCACCGTACTCGCGAAATGTGTTTTATTTGTGTTGTCCCACTACAGGACGGTGAAGAGTACCTGCTGAACCTGATTGACACTCCAGGTCATGTCGACTTCAGTTACGAGGTGTCGCGATCACTTCAGGTGAGATTCTCCTGTCCTGCTACCGTTTTGCCTCGGCAATGTTATTTTCAGCAGATGAAGTCATTTCAGTTTCTGCCTTAAACCTTATTGCGGGCGGTGTCATTCGCTGCCAGAAAACTCGACGATAGAAGCGGGCTTAAGGGAACAACACAAAGCAGTGAATGCTTCGGATTAATCCTGTTACTGCTGGTAGGGAAAATGTGCTGCTACTGCACAGTTGCCGCCAGCTGTCAATATCCCGGCGATGCATGGCATAATCGCCAAGGTTCAGAGTGTCTGATCTCGCCGCCCTGGGCCTCTGTTGTGGTGTGTGACCCAGCAATGACCCACAGGCCTGCCAGGGTGTGGTGTTGCTGGTGGACGCCAACAAGGGCGTGCAGGCGCAGACGGTGGCCAACTTCTACCTGGCCTTCACCAACGAGCTGGCCATCGTCTCAGCCGTGAATAAAATCGACCTGAAGAACGCCGACCCGGACCGCACAGTGGCGCAGATGCAGCGGCTGTTCGACTGCGATCCGGACAAGATCTGTCGGGTGAGGGGCCGTATGGGGGACGAGCGCCGGTCGGCCGCGGTATGGGGCTGACCAAAGCTTTATGTAGTGGGTTGGGTTCAATGTGGTCACATTGTAGCACTCTTTGGCCAGTGTAAAGTGTTCCGGGAGCCCTGGATTGGTCATGATCGTCCCGATTAGAGGAAGTGGAGAGCTATGTAGACGGAAACACATCGCACAATTACGAATGTGTAGTCGGTTTTTTTCGTTTCATTTGTTGTCATCAAGCATCATGTGTGCTTGATAGCCTCACCGTAGATGCGAATAAATCGTCACGCGCTCGATGAAGATTTCCAACACTTATGAGGACCTCGATACTATTTTTAGCCTCATTCTAGTCATTTCCGTGTGATCTTAATCTTTGCCTGATGCACATGCCTCAGATCTCGGCCAAACTGGGCACGAACGTGGAGTCGGTGCTGAAGTCCGTGATCGCGGACGTGCCGGCGCCGACTCACTGCAGACGGGACGAGCCGACGCGCGCGCTCATCTTCGACACCTGGTGAGCGCCGGCCGGCGGTCGGCCGAGCCGGAACAGCACTGCGAGGCAGGCCCGGCACCTCACCAGGGCTCCCGTATGCCCGGCAGCTTCAGATCGTGCAGAGGCCACACAGATGGCGGCGATTGGTCATGTTTGGCATTACTTGGCGTATTGAGTTGCTGCATTTTGCGCCCGTTCCTTGCAGAAGAGTGGCACCTGTTTTCCGCTCCCTACCGCTTTTCCGGACATCCTCGTTAAAACCACGAAAAGTTTGGAGTCGCTCGCAGGCGAGCGTCGGCCGGCGGCCAGCTGAGGCGACGTCTGCCGTGTGGCGTGACGTCATCGGGCGCCGCGCGTTTGTGACCGCCGCTGTTGCCGGCCTTCCAGGTTCGACCGGTACAAGGGCTGCGTGCCGCTGGTGGCCCTGGTCGGCGGGCAGCTGGCGGCCGGGAGACGTGATCACCTCGTGCCAGTCGGGCCAGACGTACGAGGTGCGGGAGGTGGGCCTGTTGCGGCCGCAAGAGACGCCCGTCCAGCGTCTGTGAGTGGCCGCCGCCGCCCGCCCGCTGGCCGCCCGGCGGTGCCGACTGGACTGGCGCGACTGCTGTCCAGTCGGCACCTGACAGCTGACGGCACCCGACAGCTGACAGCTGGTAACGCTGAAACTGCCGCAGCAGTTAACAGGAGGCAGTTTCCATAAACGGGTCTGCTTACCGATTCCCAAGAGGTTTTCTTGAATGTTGCTGGTGGCGTTGATATGTGGTTGTCGTTGCATGAAGCACTGATAGCTTGTCTGTTACGATCATGGTATTCCCCCAAAATATCATGGATTACATTGCAGCCGACCTCGCAGGCTCGTCCTGCGTCCCCGGTTGACCCGAACGTGCCGATGTCGCTGACTGTTCTGCTCTGCCCCGTCTCCCAGGTACGCCGGCCAGGTGGGCTACCTGCACGCCAACATCCGCACCACGCGGGAGGCCCAGGTGGGCGACACGCTCGGCCTGCGCGGCCAGCAGGTCACGCCGCTCTCTGGATTCAGGCGCGCCAAGCCCATGGTCAGTCCCTGTCCCGCCCCGCCGGGCCGAGAGACGGCGCCGGGGTTCGCGAGCGCTGCATGCTAGAAGGTGCTGGAACTCGAGAGCCAAGCCCTTTTTGATGTAGAATCGGTGACGTCCTGCTCCTGTTCTTGTTAGAGCGGGAGTTGTCCACGCTGCTTTCAGGGCCAAAATGACGGCGAACAGGCCATGGAAACACCAAGTCAAAGAAACTGCGGCCGCACCGCGTCTGGTAGGCCCTCCACGATTTAACGTAGAGTCAGCTGACATGGCGGCCAGTCGCCGCTGTCTGGCAACGTTTCAGAACCCGGAGGTCTTTCGCAGTTGTCCGTTCTGACAAGCCAGTGCCCGGCGCCGGATTAACGGGCGACCTTGTAACAGAACTCGGCGTCCGGTGTTGTGTGGCGGGTGTACGCGGGCCTGTACCCGATGGACCCGTCCCAGGCGCCGATCTGACGGTCCGGTGGTGTACGGCAGGTGTACGCCGGTGTGTACCCGATGGACCAGTCCCAGGTGCCGAACCTTCGCAGTGCTATTGAGCGCCTGACCCTGAACGACTCCAGCGTCAGTGTCCAGGTCGAGGCCAGGTTAGTGAAGTCACGTCGCACGCATTTCGAACGTAATGACGGGGACGGTTCTACCTGAGACATTTTTGACGAAACACGAAGCAAAATCGTATCGTTGTTTGTGGCCCGAAATATGTGGTTCGGTGGTGAGAGGAGATGGTCATGCGTTACAGTGAGGGGCTTTGCTTTCGATGCCACATTTCAGATCCGTAGCATCGCCGTGTCCTCGGAATCCAGTTGGCTCCCAGCTCTTATCCTCTCCGGCTCCGTGGAGACCGATGACCTCCGTGACTGCCAGCATCCGGCGCGCGCTGCACCATGTCGCTGTTGGTTATACACCGGTGGATGGTCTTTGTTCCAGTGCCGCGCTGGGCCAGGGCTGGCGACTGGGCTTCCTGGGCCTGCTGCACATGGACGTGTTCACCCAGCGGCTGCAGCAGGAGTATGACTCGGAGGTGGTGGTCACCGCGCCCAGTGTCCCGTACAGAGGTGCAGCACCGGTTCACTGAGGGCGCCAGCCATGTCACGGCCCAAGGGCTGTGACGCCTAGGAACTGGGCCGTGAGGCTTGACCAAGATGGCTCTTTGTCACACAAGTAGAACTGACAGTTATTCCGAGTAATGTACTCCTTATTTAGAGGTTCATTCGTGATTCATTTATAATTCGAAATATGGTTCTAAAAAGAAAAGTGTATGGCTGGGAATCGTACATTTGAAATGCTCGTTATATGTAATGATATCGCTGTAATGCGAATCCCTTGCAGCGTATTTGCCCAACGTGATTTTCATTGCGATATTTTCCCACATGCAGCGAAAATCCACGGCGCCAAGAACATAAAGCAGCACCGGGGCGACGAGCTTCAGATCAGCAGCCCGGCCCAGTTCCCGGACGTCTCGATCGTGACCGAGTTCCTGGAGCCGATGGTGATCGGCACCATTATCACCCCCGGTGAGTCTGCCGGAGAGCGGGCTGGGTCCAGTGAGGGGGGGGGGGGGAATGGCGGGCTGTCACGGCCAAACACTAGGTCGGCTGTTTTCATTTCAGAAAACTGGCAGATGAATGCATCTGCAGCTTGATTGCTGCGTGGACGATGCTCTCTCCGCACACTCTTGCTCGTGCTTAGTTTTTTTTCTTGCCAGCAAGATCGGCATATTCGCTGTATGCTTCGTGCTTGCTAGCGGAAAACGTTACACCAAACGCACGTTGTCAAACATATATAGCACCACATGTGTGAAATGTTTCTTACTTTTTTCCACCACAGGCAACTCGAGTCGACCAGGACCCCCCTTCTCTATTGTTCCAAGCCCCAATGTATTGCTATACGCAGCATATGGAGTGACGCGCTCTGCGCTGCCTCCGCAGACTCGTACTTTGGCACGGTGCTGTCTCTGGTCATGGGGCGTCGTGGCCAGCAGTCGGAGGCCACCAACATCGACAACGACCGCATCATGCTGCGCGCGCGCATGCCGCTCAGCGAGGTGGTCGTCGACTTCTACGACGAGCTCAAGTCGCTGACGTCCGGCTACGCCAGCTTCGACTACGAGGACGCCGGCTACGAGACCACCAGCCTCTCCAAGGTGAGGCGACCATGGCAGACTGTCCAGGGCAGGGGTGAAGGTCCGTCGTCCATGGTTGCGATTGTAAAGAGAGGTGCTGATTCTGGTTTTGTGTTGCTGTTTTTTTATGTGGTGGCATTATTGTTTTCTTTAGGTTAGCAAAGTTTTTATGTTTGTAGGCCGGATCGGGATGACACGTGAGATGCTGCACACGAACACTTAATTGTGCTAGGCGAGATTGGAACTGATTATCATACGTATTGTTTTGTTTCGTATTATGGCTCCGACCTTACGTTTGAAAGTGTCGCATTTCAGCTAGATGCTGCAATTAACAATGAACAGGTAGATGATCACACCCTGATCATTCTGTGCTATATTTCAGCTGAGCGTCCTACTGAACGGTGAGCAGGTGGAGGAGCTCAGCCTGATCGTGCACTCGTCCCGTGCGCGTGACATCGGTAAGGCCGTGTGCGCCCGTCTCTCGGAGTCGATCCCGCGCCAGATGTTCAACGTCGCCATCCAGGCGGTAGTCGGCGGCAGGATTCTGGCCAGGGCGGACGTCAAGGCGCTCAAGAAAGACGTTCTCGCCAAATGCGTAAGAAACCGTTGGTTTTGCAATGTTTTAGATAATGCGTTGAAGATGTTGTTCTAGCAATAGATTTTAGATCACTGTGACGTTGGAACTGATCTCTTCACGCTTGCACTGGCGTTTAGCGTGCGTGTTTCTCGTCCGTATAAAATCCGTTGTCATTGGCTGTCATTCGCTGGGGTGGTTCATCGTTGGCCCACCCTTACTCCCCCCCCCCCCTCCTTGTTTTATCAGTGTAGCCGATTTCAATCAGCTTTCTGTACGCGTGGAAGTGCAAGTCACACGTGATCTTGTAAACAGGCAACGTTTGAATGTTTGACATGAAGTACAGGCACAGTGTGAGCGTTTGCCTTTGAGCGTTTGCCATTCTCTGCAGTACGGAGGCGACATCAGCAGGAAGATGAAGCTGCTGAAGCGGCAGGCGGAGGGCAAGAAGCGCATGAAACGCATAGCCAACATCGATATTCCCCGCGAGACGTTCGTCAAAGTGCTGAAGCGGTGACACGCGATAGTTGGACTGCGAGTGCTAGAATTGAGGTCAGAGAATGAGAACCCACGGGTGGGTTCAGTATACTTTTGGTCCAAAGTATGCGATAAAATGAACATTTTTAGTGTGTACGGATGAGGCTGGCGCGTGTATCGTTTTGCGAAATTTTTAGAGCGTTTGGTCCGAAATCTACCTCCCGAGCAAAGGAAGGACCGATTCATTGCTTCCGTCTATTGTAGAATGTAGCGGCGTATTACAGTTTTTTTTATCAGCGGAGCAAGGACTGTCGGGTCGCATGATTCAGACGTGATCGTGTGTTGTGTGTAATGCAGGAGCAGTACTGGCTGTCGGCTGTGATACTGATGTTGTTTTGTAAGCTAGTCCATAGTGAATACACTTACAGTGTGCAAAGCATGTTTCGAAAAGCACGTGCTCCGATGATTATGGCTGTCAGTTGGAAGGGAAGCCGTTGCTGGAGAAGCCGATCGTGTTGCGTTGCCGTCGGCTTCAGTCTATTGGAGTGCCAGTTGGCCGAATGGGTCTAGAGTGCATCTGATGTCCTTCATACGGACTCCAGATCAGTGTAGCGCCGCCAGAGGTCTTCGCTGAGATTTGCTTCATTTCCCCATTCGTGCGCGAAATCTATCCTCCCGCCAAACGCGCCGATGTACCGAGTCTTTATGAGTCGTCTTTCAAGTACAACAGAGGCACAGAAGCGTAACAAGCACGCACGAGGAAATCGGTGTCACGTACGCAGCGCACGGCGAGCCCGTCTGCCGGCGCCCGTCCCGCGGCGCGGCGGCCGGCGCTGGCGGGGCTGCCGCCCGGAGCCGGGCTGGGAGGGCCCCGGGCGGCCGCCCCCGCCGGCCGAACCGCCGCCGCCGCCGCCGCCGCCGCTCGGCCTCGGGACGGTCCTGGCGCCACGCGGTCGCCGACCGGCGCCGCACGGTGCCGGCGCGGGGCGTCGGGTCGGCCGCAGCGCTGGGAGAGGGCGCCGTAGACGCGAGTCCCTGCAACGGACGCCGGCCGAGCGTCACTGGTCAGATGTCTTCAGCGGCCGCCGACAGGCGCCAGTTGTGTACTCAAGACCGATGAGCCATCAGGGGCATGATGCGATGTCGTAAACAAAAAAGACGCACGTGGCACTAAATCGGGTATGAAAGTGAACTCACAAAAGGCCTGAAGAGTAACACTTGCGGGTAGATCCGGAAAGCGAAAAAGCGGGTAGATTCGAAAAGGCATTCAACTGGAGAAAAGAGCGCAAGTTGCGATAGGTGGCGCTGTGAGTGACTGGCCCTCGACAGCCACGTGCTGGTTGTGTATCTGCAACGATCTTCAATGACTTCATTCTGTCAAAGTGAAGTTCCTTTTTGTTTTGGTTCAAAAACTCATAAGGATGCTTAGTAAAACCGGTTTGATGTAGTAAATACGTTACAATCTACACTTTTACATACACGAAAAGGTTTATTCCTCCTCTTCCTCCTCCTCCTCCTCCTCTTCGCTCTCCTCCTCCTCCTCTTCCTCCTGAAACGTCATAGAATGGTTCAATGAACAAAGAACATCATAAATAACTGCATCGTTAACAAACGTTTCTGAACTTCAGCTGAACCGTCGCCGAGTGAAGTGTATAAAAAGCACGTGCGCGCACTGTTTACATAAGTTCTATACAAGTTAAAATTAGATAAGATTTGTATACAACACGTGTATAAAAATTTGGAGCAACATGTATTACAACCAGTCAATGGGCTTCTTTCTCCTTGCTTCATACCCCTATTCCCGGCAGGGGGGGGGGGCGGAATCCGCCCCCCCTCGGGTTTTTTGCTTGCCAATTCCAGACTTTTTGACGCAGCTTCACGAAACTTGGTGACTTTTCCTAGCTATTCCTTCTACGCGCCGTGACAAAATTTCGAAATTCTATTTTGCTCAGGGGCGGAGCCAGGCAACGTTTTTGGGAGGCACCTCAGGTCATTTTTGGCCATGTTGAGGGTAAAAGGAAAATGTCTGCCAAAAACAGAGTTTTTAAGATAGAACTTAAAACTTTATATGAATATATAGCTAAATAGTTGGGCAATGTGCATATGTAATTTTGTTTATCTGAGGTAACTTTACTAGGTCAGGTCAAGGTCAAAAGTCAAAATTTGTTTTTTCGCACTAATTTCGGCGCCGTTTTTTCAAATGCCAAACCCGGAATATATATGACGTAGAAAGATGCCCTCTACTTGTGTACCAAGTTTCAGATTGATATCAGGTCAGGTCACGGAGCTATGACCTAAAATGTCAGTGCACCTACCCTATATCGCAAAAGCCAAAAAATGAATTTTTTGGAATAGAGTGAATTTAATCGATTAAAAACGTTTACAGATAATATTGAATGCACACGACATCATTCCAGGTGACCCCAAGGTCACTGGAGGTCATTTAAGGTCAAAGGTCACAAGTTGATCTGAGAAACGTGTGACCATGACAGTTCCCCCTTTTTTATGTCCCTGGCACCGCCTATGCTAACATTATACAAACATTGTAATGCGATTTGTACTTCTTTAGCATAACATGACTAGCAGAAGCTAAAAAAGTGTTTTGGCCTCTTTTGTTCATTTCGTTATTGGAAAACTAATCCCTCTATTTTTGAAACCCTGTGAACGCCCATGAATTTTCTCAAAAATTCAAATTTGCATACCCATGGTAAAAGCCCTATCCATAATCTCTCGATTGATGCCAGTTTCATCGAAATCGGTCCATAAACAACGGAGTTATAAGAAGTCAAAAAGTACCGCCCATTTTGACATTTTTGCCCCCCTGTATCCACAAATTTCAAAATTTTGAAAATTTATTTTTATCAAAATGTAGTTCACGTCACGGCAAATCGATTGCCGTTTGTTGCGATGAAATCGGATAAGTAGTTCTCGAGATCTCAGGGGGGGGGGCCGAATCCGCCCCCCCCCTGCCGGGAATCGGCCATACCGTCTAGCCCTCCGGGAATAGGGATACGCAATCCTTTTCCACTCAATCCCGCCTTATATCTACCTTCCGGCCAGCCTCTGCCTGGAGGGGTAGGCGGGTCACTGACCTCAGACTCCTCAGGCCCGACCTCCTGCGGGGGCAGGCGTGGAGGGGACAGTAGGTCACTGACCTCGGGCTCCTCAGGCTCAATCTCCTGCGGGGGTGGCACCAGCTCCTCCTCTTTCTCCTCCTCCACGGGCGTCTCAGGGTCGTCCGACTTCTTGCCGGGGCGTTCTCCGAACCACTTGGGCAGGCGGGCTGCCACCGACGGCACGGGTCAGCAACCCCCAGTGATGGCACGGAGGACAGGCCAGCATTCTCCAGTGATGGCACGGAGGACAGGCCAGCACTCTCCAGTGAAGGGACGGAAGATAGGCTACTCCCTCTCCCCCCCCCCCTTAGTGATGGCACGGAGGACAGGCCAACACCTTCTAGTGATGGCACAGAAGACAGGCCAGCCTCCCCCTAGTGATGGTGCGGAGAACAGGCCAGCATTCTCCAGCGATGGCATGGATGACAGGTCAGCACCTCCCCCCGCCATTGATGCTACGGAGCGACGAGATTGGCCGTTGGTTATCGTCCTTCAACGATTTCACGGGGAGAGGCGACGAACTCATAATGACAACTGAGGAAACAGAATGAAGAGACAACGGACCGGTAGGACGGAGGGATGGAGGGGTTGACGGGACCGAGTGAGAGGACGAAAGGGTGGAATGTACGGCCGGAGTGATAGGTCGAAGTGCTGGGAAATAATGGCGGGACGATACATGTCGTGACCATGGGGCCATGGGACGGGAAGGGGAGCGAAACTCCCACGCACGAAAGTGCCACGAGCACTTCTGACGGGGTGATCAGGCAATGGGACAGCAGGTGATTCCAGGACAAGGTGATCGCGTATGGTGACGTGATTCAGCGGTTGAAATGGATGACCCGACGGAGCGGTGGCCTGTGGCAGAGTAGAGAGGTGGAACAGAATGGCAGAAAAATGGGAGCAATGCGAAACACGGGAAAATCTGAAATACCTCACGCAATGCAATCCAGTTGTTCCCGTCCTAACCACCAGTCTTTCACCCAGATTCCATTTTCCGCGTATGGCGTTTCCGCGTTTGGCGCGTTACACACGCATGCTGCTGCGCATAAATTCCTGAACAAGACTGTTACACCCACCTGCATGACGGTAGGCTGATAGTGATGCGGCTGCCCAGTTTCGGTAGAAACGGACCAGGCGAAAGGCTATTACATACGAATGCACCGCTTTATGGCATGCAGCACTGCGTTTTGACTCGTTTTATTCGACGCCTGCAAATTATCGACGCCTGTCTTTCCCGTCCGGCAGGCCGAACGGGAAAGACAGGCGTGACGCGTCACGCGTGACGCCAGCCAAGCACGTGAGCGCCACACTCAAACACGAAGCGCAGCCCCTGTTCACCGTAGACGGCAGGGGAGCGGGCCGGCACCACACCTGGTGACGACCAGTGCCGCCGCAGGTCACCAAACCGGCGCAGTGAGAGCGGCGCTGGTGAGCACGCACTGGAGCACCTCGATGGTCGCTTACACACAGGCCCAGCGTCTCACACGCTGTCGAAAGGGTGGTGTGCACCACGGGTTTTGTCCGAACCCGAGCCGCAAGGATAAAGACGGATCCAAGGGGGCCAGAGAATTCTTCCTGCTCTCCCCGAACGATCACGACTGGCGGTTCCTTTCATCGGTACTGATATATGTATATGGATATATATATATATATATATTTACATATATATATATATATATATATATATATGTGTGTGTGTGTGTGTATATATATATACATATAAATATTGGGGAATGTAAGTGCGTATGTGTGTATGTATATACGTATGTATGTATGCATGTATGTATGTATCTATGTGTGTGCTTATGTACGTATGTAAGTAATGATGTTTTTTCCAGAATCCGTAATGTTTAAGGGCGAACTACGAGCATTTCTTCAATACGTCAGACCTCATTTGGAACAGTAGCGGTACCCATTCAGCTATTCCCTGTGGTTTTGCCCATACCAAGATGATCGGCTGGAGCTGTCCATGCGGGAAGAAGGGAAAGCGAATTGTTTTAGTGTGGAGAAGGGAAAGTATTAAAGGAAAATGAAGCAAACGAATGTTCAAATAGAAATGCCATGAAATACTAACCTTTGGCGCGGGTATCGAAATCTTTCAGTTTTTCTGCCCACATCTTTTCCTTGGTCTCCTTATCCATCTCGACAAGGCCCTGACAAAGACACATCGCAAGGCTACGGTCATTTCTAAGGTAAAATCGAGCTACTGCAAGCATGCACCAAGAACCCTGTGGGTTATTCCAGCAGGTCCTCGACTTTGGCTATGTCCATCAGAAGCCATGCCGGCGCTGGAATCTGTGGGGGAAAACTTTCACGCCCAGCCGGCTGTCCTCTGTCCGACTGTGGCCGACTCCAAAACTGTCGGCCACGGCCAGCGGCCGACACTTACTCTTGCTCCTTTTGTTCCAATCCTCGAACCTCTCTCCCCAATCCTTCTGCAGCTGTTCTTTACTGAGCTCATCCCAGCCCTGCAGCACACCACCGCTGTATTCCACAGGTTCCCTCGCAATGCAGGAATAGAGATTCTTTATGGCATCAAACCCCAATCTACAGCTGACAGCTGCATTGCCGGATTTTGTGTTGGGAATTGACATTCAACTCTGTATGGAATGGCTGAGAAACGGTCTTGCACTACGTGCCTTACAGGCCAATTTGCATTAATCTCTACCGCATAGAAAGCCGATGAATGTATCATCGTTGCACGATGCTCCAGTCCACGTCTCTTCAATGTAGCGCTGCACCGGATACACAGTCCCGCCGGATATCCGTCCTCGATCTCCAGCCAGTCGGCCCGTCCGTCCCCGATCAATGATCGCCCAGGCGATCATTAGGCCGGCGTGCTACTGGTCGGACTGGACGGAACACCCTCGCCAACCAGCGACGCAGTTTGTGTATACGAGCGCCGACCATGAACTGGCTCTGGAAGAAGCCTCAGGTGGCCAGGAGTCGAGGGCAGTGTCCCAGCGAGGACCTGATGCCTGAACGAAAGCTTGGCCTTTTTTCAGGATGTTACAGCCGGCAATAAAGACCCGAGCCACACGCCATCGTGTTCAGGTATGTAACCGTGATGGTTAGATAGTAAGGCAGCTATGTGTCATACAAGCCGCGAATGAAATCGTGCACTGACCAAATTCTTTTATGCCTCAATGCCAAGAATTTTCATTTGCCATTTTGGAGCACTTTTTGGGTGCATTCGATGCATGTCAGCTCCAGGAAAATACGATATACGGGCCCTGGTAAAATGCATACAACGCGACAAACAGTGCAACGACAGCACATCCTTCTTTCCTTGATGCGCAATATGCTTTGCTTTACAGTACACTGCCGCACGGCGCGCACAGTTCAGGCTGTGTGTTACAGTATGGATACATTTTTCATACCATTGAGTACGACGAAAATAGAGTAACCAATTTTGTTGTTCGCGACAGCACATTCTTGGCAAAGTTCAAAGCTGAAGTAACGCTTTTGTCAAGCTGTTTCATCCGGAGGATTAATAGCAAAATGTGTGCTTCTGAACTATTAATCGCAAAATTTGTGGTTCTGTTAACATAAATCGTCGATTTTTCAAAAGGTCGTTCTGTGCATGTTTGTTCAAAAAAGGGTTGGTATTAAAAGAGCATCATGGGTCAAAGGACCCAGGCTGGCCACAGGCTCATTTTTACGCTGTATAAAGAATTATAGCAGTGCGAGATGTGTAGGTGCCACTTACGCCGCTGAAGAGGCCCTTCTTGTCATCATACGTGCGCCGGTCAATAGTGCGCTCAAACTTGGAGGCCACCTGGATCTTGGGCTGCCGGCGGACAATGGGATACACCGTCAGCGAAGATTCCTGCAGACTTAAAAAGGAAGTTGTTCCATAGCTCCATACAAAGCTAAAAGTAGTTTTGTACATCTTTAAATGTAAGAAATGCTCCCGATACGCGGTAATGTTGAATGCTTTTACAAAAATTATTTTCAGAGGCCTTTAAACCTTATGCCATGCCGTAGGCTGACGATTTTTTGCTCTCAACATTGCGTCGGATAGGCTGTCGACATTGTCAACAATGGGAGTGATGAAAAGTTAATGTAAGTATACGAAATGAACATGTAAAACGACTTACCGGATGTTTTCCAGTCAGGGCCCTGGGAACAGCGTGAACAACGGTTAACGATAGAATTGGAGAGGAAAAGGATCCAAATAAGGCACGTATTTACGGGACGTCGAATACACGAGCCGGATCCGGCGAAAAGTGAAATGCCATTGTGTATGACCGTCACATTTCGACTTTCCTCAATCGATTAAGAGTTGTGAAAGCAGTCACACCTTGAAAGATGCTCCCCTGCAATACTTTGACATCTGGAAGCATAATGCATGGCACAGTTTAAGTCGGGCTAATCAAATGTGTAAGAAACCCAAACTCTGGACTCCGGCATGCACGGACAGCAGTTTGGGCAAGGCAGGCACCAGGACCGGTATGTAAAAACAATGCTGAATCTGAAGGCGACCTTGATGTAGCGAGCCGTCTGATCTGCTTTGACCGCGACCAAGTCAGCTCTTGGACAGACCATTCACGGAGAGCAGATCTCGATGCTGAGAATTACTCCACCTCCGCAGGAAAAGTGTCTGTGGATTCGGCTTCCCGCCACAAGCGGCAGTCGAGCAGTGGCAGTGAGCATGTAAGGTGCGAGATGCGAGAGGGAAGAAAAATAACTGAGAATGGCTGCTTTCTCTGTCAGGACGAACTGCAGCGTCCTTGTCATATTGTTCCAATGTCCCGACATTCCACGTAGGCACATGTCGACGTCATTACGTAAGAGTCCGGTGAGCCTGACCGGGTCGATTGGAATTTGGTGGACTGACCTGAGCACCCGCTGCTGACCGTCCGAGCACGTGGAGCTTCTCGTGCGCGAGACCTCGCTGTGTGTCGGTCGGCGGAAGCAACGTTCGCTAACCGTCCATTCTCGGTCCTGGTGTGAGTGTCCAGTGTTTGTGTGACTGCTGGCCTCGCGTGACCTCGTGACCTAGGTCGACCGGGCGGCCCGCCTGACGCCGCCGGGATGTACTCACTCGGGTTCCAGGCCGAGCCTGACCGCCTTGTGACGCAGCTGCATCTTCTGACGCTCCTTCAGCTCTTTCAGCTGCCGGAGCGCGGACAGAGAGACGCAGGCGTGAGCCGACATGCCGTCTTTGAGCGTGCTGGGAGCGGGACATGCTCGGAGCTCTACCTTGTGGACAGGGGGTCCGGGAGCGGACAGGGCGCGGCCTGGCGGCTCGGCATGCTGGTGGCCTTGCTGGAGGGGCACTGGCAGATGGGCGCCAGTCGTGGTTCCGAGACATCCGGTAAAACGGCAGCCGGTAACGGTGGATGAAGGTTATTAAGCCGAATGGTCGTGACGTGCCATGATATGTGCACTGCTCCTTTTTTTGCCCGCAACCAGTCGTTTTTCGTAGCGAGTAGATGTGACGATACGGAGCGCTGGAACCACGACTTTTCGCCGTTGTCAACGGGTCGCACTATATAGGGTGATGTCCTTATGGGTTGAACCGGTCGTTGCCACTCGAATGTGGCGGTCCTACAAAAACACTCAGGGCGACCTTCATGGCAGCGAGTAACGAAAAGGCTATCTGGTTAGCACTGCGATGCAGGCATATTGCCGGACGCCGTTTGCATTCTTGACGAGGATCACTCGTTTTACGATACGATTAACGACGGCAATACCTATTACATTTTGGCGATAGGTTTACCCTCAATATTTGCATACGGAACTGCTGTGTTCCAAGTTGCGATTACGTGCTTGTGAGGTCATTTTTTATTCAAAACGGAAAAGTTATAGAGTATTGCAATAGAATCCAACCATCTACGTCGGGAACCATTATGAACTTAGCAATCTTGTTCGTTACTACATTCTGCTTTCAGCCAGCTTATGCTGTTGCTTTCATGCGCTGGCCGGGACTTTGTTCAGCCATGGATCGCAAATACTTCTCAGCATGAAGAGTGAACGTTACGAGTTCCATTCGGCTCACAGGTTCTAATCTATACTCTAGGGGGCACCATTCCGAGGGGCTACAGTGGCGCGCGAGCAGGTCTACGCTAGGCGTGCCGATACATTCCCATGACAAGGCCTGGTGCGGCCACTTACTCAGGGTCAAGTCCTTTCTTAAGGGCTTTGTGCCGAAGCTGCTGCTTCTGCCTCTCTCTGAGCTCTTTAAGCTACAACAAAGACACCGCGATAGAGCCATCCGACCAGCAGCGGTAAGTTCAGTGACGCTCCAACGTTGAGGACGATGTGACAGGTATGTTCTCGTTCTCACGGTTTAAGTTTTCCGTACACGGGGAGTAATCTAAACAGGTTCAGCCAAGTCCGAAACACTACGACATAGCCGCAGGAGACTGTCGGCTGTTAGCAAACAAACTGAATACATTGCACCGTGTCTGTTACAAATCTACAACACACTGAATGACCACGACGATAAGTCCAAACGTTCCAGTGCTAATGCTGGATTGTATGGTCTCTTTCAAGTCGCTTACCCAAACGTGCGGTCTAGAATTCAGCTACGAAGACTAGAATTCCAGCAAACTTAGGCTAACGGCGTGCGTCTGTCGGCAAGCAGTTCTAGCAAAACGCTTTTACTGCGAATGCCCGGGAAACCCCTCGCTTTCCGCCGACTGAAGGAGTGCAGTGAGTGCCCTTGAGTGTGCTTCTTCTGCTCTAAAAGGGTGGATGCTGTCGACCTGCTAGACTGCAGCAGTAAACACTAGCCACGCGTCCCACGGGTGCCCGACGGCCGCCCAGCCTGGGACCAGCGGCTCTGAAGCCGACTACATTGACACACGGGTCCGCCTGGCATAAGTCGACTTGCTCGGCTTACTCTCGGGTCAGGGAAGGGCCCGGTGAGCTCCGACAGCCGGTAGGACCGAGCCGACGGACGCCTGAAGAAGGGCCCCCAGCGGAGTGAGACAGTGATGCTCGCTCTGTTCGTCCGCGGAGAACCCGGCAGACGTCACCGAATTTACCAAACGCCGAGAAACTGACCGTCTAAAATACCTGAGTGGCATCACTGTGTGACTGGTTACGGAAACCCTAATGGCATGTGAACTAATTCACCGTACACGGATTATTTTTCCATCCATTTTTTTCTCAATAACATTTGTCGCCGCCGATTCAAGTATGCAACGTCGGCTGATACGTCATAGGAAAGGAGGTGTTTGACTCACGTCGTAGTCCTGTCGCTTTTGCCTCTCCTCCAGGTCGTACTTGTCCGTCTCCAGCTGGACCACCTTGTTCCACAGCTCGTCAGCCTTCTTCTTCAGGGTTTCCAGGCCCAAGCCCTGCACAAGTGTAGAGACAGAATGGTTCAGACGTGTCGACTTTTCCCCGCCGCGCTAGCAAATTATGGTTTGCAGTAGAAAATGCAAAACCTTGGAGAACAAATCTTCCGCAACAAAGTAAGAAACAGTCGCAGCTTTCGCAAACTCCACGTCATCAGCTGTTTGCCCCGAATTCTAAATCGTTGAATTCGGGGCAAACTAAAAAAAAAATTCAAAAAAAAAACATTTCATACGCTCGCTACCGAATCTCCTGAACCACTGTGTCTCGCCCACGGGGTCGCCAACGTCAGACGGGCACTTTCAGTGGTTCACCGACTTTTTTGGTAATGGCGAACTTAGGTTTGACATTTTCTCAGCGTCTCATCCCGTCTGCTGGTGGAAAGAAGATAAATTTTGACAGCCAAGGAGAGGCGTGTCTGCGGCCCCCTCGGGTACACCGAGGAGCGCTCTGCTGCCATTGACCTCGGTCTTGAGGGGCTGGATCCGGATGCTGAGCGCGAGCTTCTTCTCCTCGGCCAGCTGCTCCTTGGTCTTGCTGACCTCGGCCTTGCTGGGCGTGGCCGATACCTGACGTAGGAGGAGGTTGGATCAGCGGAGCCACTCCCAAGATGCAGCTCCTCCGCGGCGCCAGTCTCGGACAAGCTGCGTCAGCCTCAGCTCAGCTGCCTCGGCCCGTCGCCCTCTCAACGACGCCTAAGCAGTGAAACCTTGTGCCATGGGATCTATGAATGATGAGCTACGAAAGAGCTATGAAAACTTGGTCTTTGGAAGCTATGAAGGGGCTATGAAAAATTCTCCTGCTCTCGGTGACAGATCCAGCGGCCAACTTAAAACAGGCTTCAAAGATAATATAATTGAAACCTCCGGCGCTGCTCCCACCTCAGGGCGGCCGCACGGCTCACAACGCCATTTCGAGTTGCCAGCAGTGCAAAGATTACACGTGGCAATGAGCGTCAAGTGGCTGCGGCTCGTCGCGCGAGCGCCAGCTCACCGGGTCGTTGCTCTTGCTGATCTTGATCTTGCCGCCAGCGGTGGCCTTGGACGCCTGCTCCAGCAGCTGACGCTTCTTCTCGGCCTCCTCCAGGCGGCGCCGCTTCTCCTCCTGCTCGCGCTGCTTCTTCTCCTGCTCTTCCCGCAGGCGACGCTCATCCTCCACCTTCTTAGCGGCGGCGAGCCTCTTCTCCTCCTCGGCGCGCAGCACCTATCGACGGAAGGACGAACGGTCAGACGAACGACGGACGTCGGCGTCTCTCGGACGGACGGTCGATCAGACGTCACCACTTTAGATAAATGAAATTCCGATTCGTTTCGTGCAGACACCACCAAGCAGAATCTCGCGAACGTCACCGCCAGTCTCACCTTCCTCTTGGCCTGCTTCTCGCGGAGGTTCTTGAGCTCCTCCTCCTCCTTCGCGCGCTGCTTGCGCCATTCCGCGATGTACTCTTTCAGCTGCTCATCCAGCTCGGAGGTGGTCGCCTGAGGACGATGCTGCGGGCCAAAAGGTCCCCGGTCAGGTTCCGCCACGCAGCCGAACGATTCGTTATCGAAACTTCGCATGTTTACTGACACGTTTCGTGAATGAAAAGCTGTCATGTCATTGTCGTTGTCATTGCCAAGGATGAATGAAATACAATGAAAGCGGTCTGCCTGATTTCATTCGAAAGTGGAACAACGATGCTGTGATCAGAACAAAAACTGTTTCTTTACTCTCGTGGTGCAAAACAAAAACCGCTAGGTGAGAAACACAATGTTCGTGGAATTTTGAAGTGAAACTGGGTTCGCGGTGTCTTGAATGCGGCGGCGGCTTCATTGAATCACTTCAGGTCCGTCAAAAATATACCTGTCGTCATGATCATTCCAGCAAATATCTAGAAATAAAACTGCAGAAATAAAACGAAATTCTGTTTGCAGAAGTATGCTGAATTCCGTTTCATTTCTGTCGGGATAGTCAAGGGATAAAAGGGTGTTCCTCGGAGTTTCTCTTAATGCTGAGATCATCATTAAGGCATCGACCAATGTCAGAGTTCAACGGCAGTTTTCTGAGTAGCAAACTTACAGTGAAGATGTTCTCCTCCTTCTTTTCCTCCGGCCTGGAACGTGAAAATTGCATATTAATATCATTCACCGGCTCCGGCTCTTCTAGTTCCGGCCTTGCACTTGCACATCCAGCAAATAATGAGGATACAATAATGCGGGTATGTACCCTTTGTCATTAACATAATATTCGACTATTATTCTAGGTAAGGACAAATACGTCTCCATAGAAAAAGGTACAAGCCATTTCCAGATTAAAACCAGGTTTTAGTTGAATGTCGAAGAAAACAGAACATGAAAATATTTAGCGCACATCACTGCTTATTAAGGGAACGGATACAAGGCGGCACATCTAAAGCACAAACAGAACAGCTGGAAAAGCCGAGCCTTTGACGGGTGCTCATCCCAACAAACCACTTGGACGACTTCGTTCATGTTAAAGAAATTCCATGTAATGTGAGTTTGGTAAAATTTTACTAATATGTTTTAGAGCCTTAGGTACTGTGCACTAAACATTTGTGGTTAAGAACATTTCAAAAATTTGAATAAAACTGGAAGCGTGTGATTGAAATGTAACTAAAATAACATAACTTTCATTTTGATCCAAAGCATGACTAGATCCGTGGTCACTGACTCTCATGTCAACGACGTAGCATAATTCTGTTATTTTCTGTTTTCTGTTTTGACTTTCATTTCTGTTACACTCCCAGCAGGCTCTGATTTGTGCATTTTCTTTGCGTAGCTATATAGGGCATGATAGCCGAAACCAGTACTAGACTTCGTGCCTAATTTAGTTGCGGACCGTGTTAGCGTGATGGTCTTTGTTCATACTCGTATCAGACATGTGTGTTCAATGAGACACCCACTCGTGCTGAGGTGCGAGTGTTCACTGAAGTAGCGGCTGACGGGGCAAGTCACACGCGTACACCGGCCACCCAGCGCCAACCACCACTTCAGGCAGCTCAAGCTCGAAACAGTGAACATTTGGAACCCGATGGAGCAGTTTCAAACGCGGTTAGAACCGAGAAGCAGGACCAGCGCACAAAACCCTCTCGCCATTGTAGCCGTGGCGCTTCACACAAACTCTCTCACAGAAAACGGCCGCAGGGAAATGTCGACGGAAGTGGGGGCTTCTTTCAGCCTGCGTGGCAAGCCACGTGTCGGCAAAAGACATTTCAGCGAAAACCGACTCTCTGAGAGCTCGGTTTCATGCAAAAGACCTCAGAAGGTAGCTGAAAATGAACAGCTGAAAACGAAGGCGCGTGGCGACGACACGAAAGACGTGAAAACATGCTTTTCGGCATATAGCCGTGACTTGAGGGTACTGTCGCTAATTTTTCTATCCATTTCGACCTAGCTGGTCTTAAAAAGTATGTTTTCACGTCCGCGGGTGAAGGAATAAACAGTAAGTGCACTGACAGAGGAACAAGTGTGACACACCAACATCATCACAGCAGGACAGCCCTTTGGACTTACTTTTGGGGCTTCGACCTGTGGGTAGACCAGAGGGGTACATATTAATAAATATCTACAAAAAGTGTCACGGCTGCTTATATATTTTACTGTGAGTAATGCCTAGAACAAAACGCTATCCAGTACGACGTAATAAAGCATTCGAAGTTGGTCTCGAGCATCATCGCAAACCTCTATACGCTACAAATCAGCGCTAGGTGCACTATACCTAGGCGGTGGGTCCTGCAAGGCAGCGCTGACTCAGTCTCTAGGGGAAGCACTAGGGCCGGGTCTTGACGTCACCAACACAGACTGTGCGCACTACGGCCGGCGTGCTGGCAGTTAATTGGTTTCATCGCCTCTGAGTAAGGAGGTGTGCGGTGCAGGGCGGACAATCACGAGCGAACGAAGCAAGCACTCTCAATCAAGCAGTGCCTGTCCGCGGGCTAAGTGTTTAACGGGAACAAGGGAGCAAACAGGATTTCCTGGGGACAGGGCCAAGGCAGATCCAGGGCCGGTATCTTGAGAGTTTGTTGGCCACGGTTCTTCAGAAGGGAGAAAGACCCCTCTACAACTTCCGGAGCCAAGAGACCCGGATTCTCTGCATCTGCGTGCTGATTTGAAGATGCGTAACCGAAGGAGTAAATAGATGAAATGCCTCATTTCCGAACCGAATACATTGATTTTTACGCGCATTGTTACCCATTCACATGCTTTTCACAGCAAACGTCACTTTATCCATACGTGTATCTTTTTCATCTACAATGATTAGATTTACGCAAACGCACGCACGACACCGATCTTGCAACTGCACCACGACGCATACAACAAGCCTGTCAGGGACCACAAACTGCAGTCAAGAGAAGACTTAAGCATCGAGACGACCGGAAGCATGCCCAAACACTCGGTCCCTGGGTCCTGTAGGAGACCGTCGGCAACAGACGACACGCAGAGCTCCCAACGGGGCTTAGTGCTGGAGGACGTGACAGTTATCGTCTACTCACTCCTCCTGCTTGACGACCTCCTCCTCCTCCTCGCTGCTACAGACGGGCAGAGAAAGAACACAGTCAGCGCCGGCTCGGCCTGCCGCGTGCCGGCCAGAACTGGCCCGAGAATGGTCGGCGCGGACCATACCATTGACGGCCAGCAGGGAGTGTGGTGGAACGATTCAGCACGTGATCATCGCATCTCAGTTCAGATCGTTCCTAATGAACAGTATAAGACGCGGCGTTTGCTCATATTGTGATTGTTTTAAGGTTAATAGCACGTGGTAACTTACAAAAACATTAACGTGCTAGTTTTAGGAAAATCATAAATAGCCAATGATTGTTTGTTGAGTGCTCAAAATAAGTCCCTCGGTGTTCCGATGTTGATTTTAGATGATTTTAGAAACTGACAAGGCAAACCCTCCGTTGAATGAAATTAAACGTACATGCATGTCCGTCGTTACGATGTATGGAGTGTTTTACGGTGTCCCATGCGAATATTTTCCAGTCGGATATAGCGATGCGTTCGAACCGATCCTTAGTTCACGTGGCACGCATCTCGCCGAATCAGGGGCCTGTCTGGGATTTCGCCAAGAAGAGGTCAGTGTAAACGAGCCCCTTTCAAAATTCCTCGGATTTCGGCCACGTTGTTTTCGAGTTCCGGATTTGTTATTTTCCGCGCGTAAAAGAAGTTAATATTCAGTCCGAAAGAAGGCATGGTCCATTTGCTTCCCCCCAAACCTTGACTACGCCTCTGAGCTGACTACAGCATTTTTGCAAATAACCAACTCCACAAACAGCATGACAGCTTCTGAACTGATGTTTGCATATCGAATCGAGAGGAATGTTTAGGTCCAATTACTTCACCTTCTCGGTGTTCTTAACCTCCCGAGAACTGCCTGTTATTTCAGCAGAAATCCACAGATGTTCAGAATAACGCATCGTTGCCCGACCGACAAATGCTCGGATGAATCGAGACGATCTAGCAGGGACAGAAGATCGCCCGTATCCGGGAGCGCGCCAGACACTTTCACGATCATTCAGACCCGTCTGCGCGCGCGGACCGCCACGCCGACTCTCCGAGATCCAGTGCCGATGGCGTGTTGGCGGCGTCACCCCCGGACCTGTCTGAGCTGCGAGTCGCAAGAGGAGCCGTGACAGCCGTGACCGTTCCCCGAGCGGCGGCCCAAGGTCACGGCGAGGCGCGGCCGCGGCCGCCGGCCGGCCAATACTTACACTTCCTCCTCGGAACTGAAACCAAGAAGAGGCGCGGTGAGCGGCGCGGTGCGAGAGCTGCCGCAGCCCGGAGACGAGGTCGCAGCACGCGCTGCTGAACGCTCGTAGCGGCATAATGTACAGCGATCAAGCGTCATTTAGCAGAGAAGCTTGGCACCCAAATAATAACGCGACACAGCCAATGTAGACGCATCGTTAGTAGGTGAGAACTATGGGCGCTGTGACAGCTGGCTTAAGCGGCTGTTGGCCGGGTTAATAATGTGAAAATAGTGTAACCTTGTTAAAAAGTGTCACGAGACTGCTTTGATTCCCGTTTGATGCGTTGGAATCTTGTATTCTCCAGTGTCATTTAAACAGCTGAAGCAGTTAAAGTGCGGATGAAAAATTTAAAGCGGCTTCTAACAGAAGAAGAGCATAAAAGGTAATTGCGTAACACGCAGGTCGTGAAGAAAAAATGACTTACGAATAAACCTCTTCGTCAGACATCTTGCGGTGTCTTTACCTGAAATGGAGCAAAATTAAGTGTTAACTTGTGTGTTTGAAGTGCCTTTGCCATACACGGCATTACACTGCATACGGATTGTACAAAATACTGCGCATAATTCATTACATTATGATTTGTATTTCAAAATATCAGTATTGATCCTCATCCTTCTCCATAAAAACGAAGAACTATGTGGGACTACCCATCAGACCGAATGTGTCCAAAAATCTTAAGTCAAAGCATTTTCCAGCACTTAGCAATGCTAAAAACCTAAGACCCACACTTTCCTTCAACAATCGCTACAAGTATGCTTTCAAAGGGATCAAGTGTTCAAAGATACAAGTGCTTGCTGACTGGATACGGAATTGCTAAAAGTAAGAGCTTACTGGCACCCTCGACAACCACTGGGGTTTTTCGCCGACATTTTTAAGGCTCCATTGCAGACCATAGCATAACGTTATGTATCATTGTATAGGCATGTAAAAATTAAATCCTTCCTACGCACAACATTTAAGTTGTTAGGAGAGATAACTGGTATTTGCACGTGAGCCATTCGATCGCACCTCTCTTAGCAACGCTGGCAAGCTGTGGGAGAAACGCTGCGCGACAACCCTGGGAACGTTTTTGGCATTTTAGATGTCTGGCAAGGGTAACACTGTTAAACTGGCTGGAGTGGGACCCAAAACAGGTATCTGATGGAAGGCAGAAATAACTTTGGGGCGCAGTCCATAGGACTCCGTGCTGAAATATATGCTTAGTGGGTCATTGTCAGCACAGAGAGCCAGAGGCCCCAAACACATACAAAATGGCGCGCTGCATGCCTGACACCCCTGTATTGCTCGACCGCGACGACTACTAGCGCTAAAGCGCAAGTATCTTCCCCCAAAAAAGTTGCTTGTTACCCCTCTGGTCACAGGAACCACGGACCTGACGCATAGAGCTCTACTAAACTTTGGCCGTTTTTTCTTCCTTTTTTTTCTTTAAACTTTTTCGGTACTTACGTGACTCATTTTTGAAAAGGTTGATGTGCCTGCGTAGGGCCGTTGATTCGCAGCATCATGAACCGAGAGCACAGGTGTTAGACTACCCCGCAGGACACTCGTGGCATGCGGTACAGCCTAATCTACCTCTCACCACGAGAGAGATGCTACCGAAAAGTTTCTCAGCTCAGACTCCGGGACGGATCTCAACATATAGCTTCCGCGTTACTTATTTACGATCTTTTATAAGACCGATTTTTTTAAAATCCCTTAGGGAACGCACCAGGCTCTTGTATTGGAGGGGAGAAATCGGTCCAAAAGGTAAGGAAACATAGTCATAGTAGAGGACAAAGGGCTCGGCGATGGGCTCGTCATGGGGACGGGGAACGAGGACGTGTCTTCATGAACTTTTACTTACGGTGAACGCCTCTCCCTGACTTTAGTTCTGGCCTCATGGCAAGATATGCCTCTCTTTTTCTCGTTTCATTCGGTCCAATCAGTAAAAGAATGGCCGAAACCCGAAGATAATTCAACAGTAGTTTAGTTGTAGGAAAAGGGGCACCTGCAACTTTGCCCTCTCCAGAGAAAACCCGAGAAATCCTGTAAGCACGTGCGTACATACCTATTTCTGACGTTTTCTCCGAGAATCTCAATCCAGTGCAGACTCTCTCTCCCCCAAGGAAATTCTAGCAACATCGGAATGTTTTCACTCGTCACAAAAAGCCAAATCGGTTATCTGACAAACGATTCATAAGTTCCAATTATCAGTCATCGGGGCTCCAAACGCCGAATGGTTATCTGAACCGGACGTGTTTCTCCAGGATCTGAAATGAACTGCATTCTGTGAGGATTTAAGCCGACATGTACGGGAGCGTGGAAAAGGCGGAAGGGGTACAGATCGGACAGCTGCACCAGTCCCAGGTCCGGGAAATGTCTGAGGAACTGTGTGACGCCACAGGGAAACAAGCAGTTTTAAAATAACTTCCCCATACAAAGCAAAACAAAACAAAAACGTTACGACCGTACCCGCCATCAGCAGAGGGAGCTGGTAGATTCCCGGGGCAACAGCCCTCACCGTCGTGAGGGTCGGTGGGCTCGCCGTCCGTTTCAAAACGGGACGATGGTGTTACATTTTAACGGATGTGGTTTCAAGTCAGTGGGTCCACCTGGGTTCTAGCGTGCAGCGACGCCATAGTGGCAGCAACAAGGTCCCTGTGGTAAGCTTTCCCCCGCTCGCGAACGGGGCTGGCACGGACCGGACCTGGCAGGCCCGCTGCCCTCGGCTGGCGCGGACCACTGTCTGGATGTCCCGCTGATCCGGATAGGCCGCCGGGCGGCGCGTGTGCCTGGCGACTGGCCAATCAAAACGGCCGACACAAGCAGGGGCGGTGTGAACTGTGACCGATATTTGGCGGCGCTGAAGAATGCGGGCGTGGCTAGGGTGGCGGCGCCGGCTGGAGGTGGCTGGAGTCATGAAGCTGTCGCCCGGCCAAAGCGGCACGCTATTTGTCCAGTGCAGGAATTAATGTGGCGAACATTGGTGAAAAGAAAGCAAGATTTGTGCAAATAAAATAATTCTGGCCGGTTACTGAGAAGGTTCATAAAATGCAGAAGGGACAGAGGCCATTAGCGATGTATTTAAGCCTCTCATGGGCCAATTCGTGACAGCCGTGCCAACTCAAAACAATCATTTTTGGGGGAGGGGATTTGTTTTTGTCAAACAGTTGCTTTGACCCCGTTTTCCGCTCGAGGAACGCGGCCACTGTCTTATCAAATGTGTTAAAAGTTTGAGAACCGTTATCTTTCGTTTCCCACAGTGCTGGTTTTGGAACACGCCGACTGACGCAGTGGTAAGGCCTTCCATCCGGCGTTTTTATATTAATTTTTACGTAATGAATAGCTCTCGTCACCATACCTACAAAGCCTCCTTCGCGAGTCAAAAGTCAGAGAACATCAAAGTTTTAAAGCTTTTGATCTTCGTAATGTAATGATGTGGTGTTCAATGCCGATAAGTCGGAGAAATATGTCCACACCGGTCCTTCTTTCCGGTTGAGCCCAAGAGCGCACGGTCCTTTACGGGATTCTCTCTCTTTTGCTCGCCAGACCCTGCCTGAATGCCGGAGGAGAACCATCCACTCAGGAGAATATGGATGGCTGTTGAATGAAAGGAAGAACCGCCGTGCCAATGTCAACGGTTCCAAGTCCGTTGGGAAAACATGCCTGACAAGGGTGGCTCCCACGCCATCGTTTGGTCCGTCGTAGGCCGCGCTGTCGGCCGTCTGTCCCGTGAGAGTAATCTGATGGCTATTTCACCCGTCGCAGAGCGTCGGTGGTGATCTTTGAACTGGATCTTGAACAGCTCCTAAGGATATCTAATCCTTCGTCCCAGTGCCTGTTTTTGAGCCATTGCGGGAGGCTAGACCTGGTTCGGTCATCGAAGCTTTGTTTTACTACAGGCTACACTCGTTGCCTCCGATGGAAGTCTCCGAAAACCATGCTGAAAGGCCGCAAGGTACTTCTGACCAAGACGCCCAAAACGTGTGAGATATAGCGAAACTTATGTATGTACGCTATGTGTTGAGTTGGCACGTTTGTCAGAGAGGCTTCAGTAACATTCCCAAAGGAATCTGACGTGCTCAGTTGGCCTGCAATTCCTACGACACTAGACTCACAGTTTAGCGTCTTATTCGATTTTTAAGATGACGTTTCGTTTCATGCCAGTGGGAAAAAAACAAACTAGCTTCTTTTGAGGCGCTGGAAACAACACAGCTTATCGTAAGTTCTAAGCAAAAAAATACAATTTTACATCGAGGGTCTTGTTCGTCTTTGTTAGTGGGTACTGTGGAACTGGGTCGTTTCTTAATATGATGTACATGGGGTGGGGAATGCTGAAAATCACTGATTCGGGTTCTCGATACGATTTTGGACGATAACCTTCAGGTATGTGTTCAAGACCTAATATTACAATCAACCGTCGGTGAAAGATCATTGTCAAAGTTGCAATGACAAGAACAGTTTTGAAGCAATTTCTTCTCATGCAAAACCAAAGGGCTAATCATTAAGTATTCGAGGTAGATGGGGCCACCGTCAAGTTAGTATGGCCGCTACCCTACCTGTCCTGTGGGTTGCTAATCTCACGGTCCAAACTCTCCACTAAGAATCCCCGGACGCGGTGAGACAATGGTATGCAAATGACGTTTATCCGCAATCATTTTATACATAACTGGCAACTTTCCGCATTTTATTGATAAGAAAAAAACGTTTCCGGATATTTAATTCTGCAGGGTAAAAAACATTCGTTCCAAATTGGGACCAGCTTTAACTGAACACACTATAGTAGTAAGTGGGACAAGGCATAAGTGACTTCACGCTTTTTCACTTCTTTTTTTAAATATCAAACCTGTACGCCGTAAGTTTATAAGGAAAACGGAAAACGTTGGGTCAAAGCCTAAGCCATCCCATTTTTCAGGCGCGGATCGATTCAAAGAAGGTCGTTTGTTGCTCCTTCCTTTTTCCTGATTCTGAATCGAGCAATCGGCTACTGAGCGATGACTGCAAGACTGGTTTCTGTAGCCCTGAACCCCTGCCTGGTTTTTTTCTCTGTTGTTGTTTTATTTGTTTCGCAAAGCTGCTCCGCGCGCGAAAGTTCGGCTAGTTTTCACGCTGGAATCCAGTTCCGTGTAGTTTGCCTCGCTCCCACCAGAGGCGCCACAAGCGATTGATATTTTTAGCCGGCCCATATTAGAGTTGGACCAAGCCTATCGGCTTACGAACAGCTGGTGTGAGAAGAGAATATGTTCCTTGGTCAAAGTGCGGCCGTACAATTATTGTCAAATCTGGTGTAGTTTGGAAGCGTTATACTGCTGACGACTGTGACAGGGCACCGTATCACATTCAGCGCATCTTTTTTTCGAAATATAAAATGTGTGTGTTATTTTGACGAAAATGAAAGAATCCAACTAGCTAAGGTTTTTTATCTCTCTGAAATATTGCCACATTTTCCTCCCGTAAAATAAGCAATGGGTTGGTTGAAACAAACTAGCTGTAAAGCCGGGAATTTCACGGTGATGGTCTGACTATAAAATTAGGAAATAAACACATCAAGTTAAGTCAAATTTGGTCTTCTTTTACACGGTAGAAGGTCCATATATAAAGAAATTTCAGCAGCATATTACGCAACGCTCCTAGGTCATCAACGTCAATGGAGGATTTCGCCGAAATTGTTGTGGTTGTTCAGCAGGCCGTAACTTCATTACCCAACCATGAAAACGTAAAAGTACTGCTTCAGATGCACGCAATATGCCGGTGTACTTTATCAGGGACATTCGGAAAGAATGGTAATAATATCGTTCAGCAGCGGAAACCGAACAATACACGCACTTGTTGTCTGCAAATTTGTTGGTGCCTGGCACCCACAAAGTAACCTCAATAAGAGGGGCCTTAAGAGATCTAGCTATGACTAGCCCAATGAAAAATACCAGAATGAGTATGAACAATAAACGGAGCTAAATTCTGGTGCGGTTCGTCCAGCGCAACATCCGCCGGCCCCAAACGTTATTCCGTCATAGAACACCACTAGTGGAATGCTGGACTCTCCCGACCAACTTCGCAGCGAGAAACGGACCACTCGTACCTTGCTCTGATAAACAGGTTCCATTACTTTCCAGGACGCCAGTCGCTGCCGCCGGCGGCTGACGAGGGCGGCGGCCAAATCCGCCCGGCGGCCCCGGCTCCAGCGCCGACCAGCTTATTTGGGCCGAGCCGTCGGTGGAAACGGGCCCGCCCCGCCCCGCCCCGCCCCCGCCGCCGCCCCGGACCTCGAACCGATGACTGGCTGCGAGGGCACCAGCCATCGCTGGGTGACTGACCTCAGCGTAATCGAACTGTTGCATCGCGGCTCGTGCGAAGACGATGACGTATATGCGATGTAAGTCTAAAAGTAAATATTTTCTGCAGAACAATGTTTCCTTCTCGTACATATCCATGCGCCATGCGCTCACCGAACCTTCGGGAGTGGTCCACTTTTTGGCCTGGACACAACGCGCTCGCAAAGTACGTAGACAGTCCGCTTTTCCTGTGTGTGTTTTTTTTAAGAACAGGTGTACCGCAAAGGAAAACCAAACTTCCTCTCGGCCCGAACTCGATTCACCGGCGCTCGCCCGCCGCCGGCGCGGGCGCAGCGGCGTCACTTACGGTCACGAGGCTGAAGCTCCCGACAGCGGGGACAGAGAGAGACGCGGCCGGTGGAATGTGAGCACCGTGGAGGACTCCGGCTCTCTGCGACCTGGAGCCGTCCAGGCGCGCCGAGCCGGCCGCCGCCGCCGCTGGAGCCGGGCCAGAGCCAAACTTAGCCCGCGGCCGGGCCTGCCCGGCGGCCGGCAGCTGCCGCCCCTCCGCCGGCCGCCGGCAACGCTGCACCGGCAGACGCCAGCTGCGTGACGGCCGTGACTCGTCGCCGACGCGTGACGCCAGGCGGAGCCGAGCCACGGCCGCGTCACGCGCGGACGACGGAGTCACAGCAGGCGGCGAGCGCGAGAGATGAATCGTGGGCGTGTCCCAGCACAGGCATGACGACATCCTCGCCTTATGTCGTGGAATGTCGACTGACGTTGGTGAAGGCTGTTGAGCCTTGAAGATGTTTAGCTGAACGTGGCACTCCATGGAACGATCAGTCCCAAGTTGTGTTCCCAGGGCAAGGTATGCGTTTGGATATAAAATCAAACCAGCAGACCTCAGCCCCCGGTGGCCAACAGAAGGTGAAAGGACCGAATACTCCAGTCAAGTCTGGTGCAGCCTTTCGGCCGTAGCTCGGTCCTGACACGGGGACTTCCGCGGACGGCCCGGTCTTGGCACGGGGATCCTGCCTCAGCCGGTCACGACACGGGGACCGTCTCATGGGAGCGTCCCATCACAGACACTGCTGCTCGGCTGTTTCATGGCATAAAAGGACCGTACCAACGAGTGTTCCAACGCAAAGATCTGTATCCGTGAAGCAAACCTGCCACTGTTTCATGACACTGCTTCTGACTGTTGGACTGATAATAACCGCGACTTGACACCTCTGCCCGTTGGGGCACGCGGAATGCCGCCCGCATTGTTCTGGGTTTTAAGCGCATTGTTTCTTGGTTGCATTATTTCCTGTGAAACTGATGGCTGTCGTACATCTAGATCATCGGCACTTCTGATAACATTTAACAACCGCATGCCAAACGCCTCGAGGGCCAGTTAAAGAAATAAATGACGCCCGTTTTCCGACACGATAAAATGCCACCAACCAGAAATAATGCATTTAGAAATGGCACCCAGGAATTGCCTGGATCCCATCTCTTGTTGGTTGCGGAATTTTCCGTAACAATTAAATGTCGCCAGCAGGAAGTATTGCATTTAAAAATGTCACGCATTGATTGTTTGGACGTCATCTTTTGTACTCATTGTGCATTTTTGGCCTCATTTTGTCATTTCGGGACGTGAGGATCGTTAAATTTTTCATTTACCATTTCAGGCCTTCGTGCCGGCAGTCGACAAAGTGTTCAGAAGGAATTTTATCAGAAATATCTTTACAGGAAACGTAGAGGAGAGGACAAAAGTAGATTTTCGTGCAACTCTAGCAACGCAACGTCATAAAATTTAGATAGTATTGCCACAAGTAAACCACTATATGCTTAGAGTTAGGGAATATTGAGGGTGGTCCATAGACTCTTGAGTCCCGACTTCATCTCATCATCCGTCTCATCACGAGTGGTTTCAGTTCGCACCAGACATATGGGAGTTACTTAAAACAATCTACGCGGAGAATGTTGGACTCCTTTTGTTGACCTGGGCGCGTCTAAAGGTCAATGATATCTGAACGTTTCCAAAGCTAACAATCAGATAAATCTAGCTGAATCCGTCGACCTTCTCCGGCTCAGTCCATCGGAGACAGGAGTAAGAGATATGGCTGGTGCTGGATGCCAAATGACTGGGACAGCCGCGCCGTGCGTCGGCCAGCTTATGCTCTACAGAGCCGGACTCAGCCTGGCGCGAGCGTGAGCGTCACGCCAACCACGTTTCCGTTACTCCGTCGCCGTTACGGGCCTGCCTGCCCCCTCAGAATCTGGCAATAGTCTGGCTATGGTTTGTTAGGTTAACGTTAAATGCAGCTTAGCCCCTGTTCTTTTAATATACTTTGGTGCTTGGTTGAGCATGATTGTTGTAATGAAGTAAGACAAAATTACCCTAAAGCTCATAAAATCCCCAAAATACACGAAAACAAACTAGTCCCATATTTCGGCCACGGCCCTTCCTCGGGTCGGCCGTAAGATAGAATGAATTTGTTCCCGTGTTTTTGAAGGGGATATAGTAAGCTTAAGACTAATTCCATCTTACTTTATCATAAGCCTTGTTGAAAAGTCGCAAAATACAGGACCGTCCACGCTATAGTCTTTTAGGCATACGAGGTGTAAGAATGGAAATCAACTTATTCCTCTCGAAATCCACGAAAAGCTCCGCGCAATGTCGGTCGTCAGAACGTGCGCAATGGAAACGAAACAGTGCAAACATCCAGCTGCCGACTAGCCGTCGGTCGCTGGTGCAACCGTCGGACGCCGCTGTCGACATCCAGCCGTGTCATGGTCCAGACAGGATGACGGTCTGAGCCGGCATCGCGAGCCGAGCTCTCGCCGTGCGCCGGCCGGCGGATGACGGTCCCCCAGTCTCGGTCGTCAGCGGGGTCCGAGCTCTCGCCGTGTGCCGGCCGGCGGGTGACGGTCCCCCAGTCTCGGTCGTCAGCGGGGTCCGAGCTCTCGCCGTGTGCCGGCCGGCGGGTGACGGTCCCCCAGCCTCGGTGGTCAGCGGGGTCCGAGCTCTCGCTGTGTGTCGGCCGGCGGGTGACGGTCTCCGCCGGGCCAGTTTTAGCCGGGACCGTGAATCAGCGCTATGCCGGGCCGGCGCTCGCGCCCCGGCTGCCCTCCGGCAGTTGGACGGGCCGGTGTTGACTCTGGCCGGGTTGGGCCGCCGTAAAGCGGCGAGCGCGGATCATCTGGCGGCCGGCAGGGATGGCTTGTCTCGCGCTTTGGCAGCGACGCGGCCGCTGAAGAACAGAGCTGGGCCATAGAACTGCGCGGTTTGGCAGTCCTGTGCCCTTCGTTCACGGGCGACTGTTGCAGCCGGGGCCTGGAATTTGGACTCGATCCCTCCACCATGAGAGATGAGTCTGGGGTGGTTTGTTTTTTTCAGTTTCGAAAGCGCTGTAATTCTTTCGGCCTCCGACAGAGACCGTGAAACAAGGTGGGGGGAGGATGGTGGGGACGCCTTCCCATCACTTTCGGGACCAGCGTGACGGCAATGCTTTCGTCTCCCCCCCCCCTTTTTACCCCGGATACCCCCGCTGAAAGATGTGCTAGGGAGGCCTCTCAATGCCTTCAAGCATTGCCAAGGCTCTTGTTTAGCAGGCCTCTTACCGATCCAGGAGGTCCTCTCGCCGCCAGTGGTACCCCGTACACAAGAGGCCCCTCACCTCCAGCTAACTCCTTATCGATACAGGAGAACATGTTTCACCTGTACCCCAGGTATGATACCGCCAAAAGGCAAGTACCCCGAAGCTTAGCAGGCTCCGAAGCCTTGAGATGCCCTGTTGTTTTCGTTCCGCGTCGTGGTCCCTGGTCACGGACAACGGCGGCATTTCTCACCTTTGCCTTCTAAAAATGCCTCTATGTCATTTATCATTCGAGACTGCTCACTACAGTGAAGTTTCATGACGTTCCCTTGTTCTGGCTCCATTCTTATTTCCTTCAACTGCACCCAGACGGTTCAAGCTTCTCTGACTACTCTGGGGGAAACACACCTCAGGAAAGCTGTCTAACAGCATGGATGTATTTGAGGTGTCTGATCTTGGTCCCCTTATTTACGCGAATAATCTAAGCGTTTATACGGACGCCCAACACCCAAGTTATTCGGTAAGCGGATGACACGCAGGCTTCATTTTGCGGTATGAGGCGATCGGTAACCGCACTCGATATCTGATTCCATGTAAGCTCTTTGAACGCAAATGCAGCGGAAATTCATCCCATGAGCTGTGGCAGTCGGTCAGATTTACGTTCTGTTTAATACATTTGCATCAAGATCGAAGAAGTTCTTCTCAAACCAGTCTCTAAAGCCGAAAACCTGTGCATCATATTCTGCACTGCGGTGTCTTGGGACGACCGCACGTCTGAGATAACTCGCTACCGCTTCGGTGTCCTATCCTGTCTTGCGCACCTGTGTGTCCACGCCCTAAGGCGGACTTTGACTCTGCTGATCAGTATTCTGGTCATGTCGCAAGTCAGATTTTACATACTGCATTTTTGTTTGTGACAATTGCTCTGGTGTAATATCAGAATAAAGTAAAGAAATACTTAGTAAATTTTCGGCGGGAGGAAATATGATAATGTATCGCACCTGCAGCAGCAGCTAAGGTGCATGTTTGCTCCAGACCTTATGAGTTTCTACACTTCCCTCGTCGGTCGCAAGGTTTTATACTATGGCAACCCCTGCATCGTTTACGGAGACGTTAATCTTGAACCGTGGCGGCCGACTGCGATCTTCGGAACAGACAGTCTGCATCACTTGCCCAAGATCCGCAGCGGAGCAGGGAAGCGAGGTTAGTCGGGCAGGCTCCCCCTCCCCCTGAATACCCCGCGAACAGGGACGACCTCCCTTCCGCGGATGCCGTCGTCTCTTTTTAATCCGCGTTCGACCGTCGGTCCGTTTCGAACATGGGCGACTGGGGGGGGGGGCAGTTGGCCGCCCCCCTCTAACTCACCAACGGTTGATCGCACGATAAAAAATAAGCACACCGTTGGAAAGCTTGTCACGAGTAGAGCTCGGAACTGGTCTCATTTTTAGTTTTAGATAATATGTAAGCAGTTTACGCCCTATATATGTTTATCATAGCCGACTGCATGAGACCGAGAAATGGCCTGAATCTCAAGGGCTGTGACTAAAAACGCATAGGTAAGGGCACCAGCGCACAAGTAAAGGTCCGCGGATGCCGATACACGTCTAATTTCCCAGATTTGTTCAATATATGCGCCGAAACGTTGAGTTAAAGACACGGCATTTCTCGCGGCAGCTGTAGGCGTGCGCTGCTGCCGTATGCGGTAACCAATTGACGGGAACTAATTTTAGCGTTCCTTTATTTTCGGGAAAAAAGACGATCTATGTATATTTTATTGATCTTAGACGTTCTTGTGATGGTTTTTCATGCTTAAATTTTGGAAAAATTCATTAGTTACCAATCTACAAAATTGGCGGAGTTTTATTCGCGGGAACCTGCTTATTTCCAAAATATGCTATTTTTTTCAAACTTTTGAGCTTCCTGGTATTATTTACGTCTGTGCAAGCTAGTTCTGCCATTTTCTACCCATTCTGAATAATTCACCGCCGATTTTGACGGTGGTACATTTTGGCTCACTACAGTTATTCGTGACCTGACCTCAGGTCAATGGCTGGAAGTCATTGATACTTTGCCCAATGACGATAACTAGATGTCTGCTTGACTCCACACCAAAAATGTTATGAAATATTCCGTCAATTTCCGAAAAAACGCCGACATGTATTAAAAATGGGCTTGACCTTAGGTCCATGACCCGGAAAATTCCGAAAAATCTGAGATAGCATATTTGTTGCATCTATCACGTTCACTAATCCCTGAAAGTATTATTGAGATATCTTGTTTTGCGAAAAAGTTACAGGGCGCTAAACTTTTTTGGACATAGGTCTGTTTGACCTGACCAAGGTGAGGCACCTGACCCAACCTGAGGTCAAAATTTTGACACAAGATGTAAAACTGATGAAGCAAAAGGTACACAAAGTTTCGTAACTCTGTGTTAGTTCATTCTCTCGCAATCCCAGAAAAACCTCAGGGGGGACAGTCAACTGCCCCCACCCCAGTCGGGGACGGGTTAAAGCTAGGTGGCTGACTCCGATTCTCGGCGATTGATCACCGTTTAAGTTTCATCTTTCGTGTCTTGGCCTCGTGCATGTGTGCGTGAGTGAGTGCGTGCGTGGTGCTGCTGGTTTTACTGTTTCGGCGCTCTTTATAGTTTATCGTATAAGCCGCACTATTTGCGGAGACTTCTGACGTTAAACAAACAAATAAATAAATAAATAATAACCAAATAAATACTATGGGACCAGACTCGCTCACTGTAAAAGAGTGGCCTCAAGTCCCATTGCACGCCAGCTATATTTTTCATTGCCTTTTGTCCTGTCCAGTTTTTCTGCTAACCAATTGGCATAACCACGTAGACTGGAACGACAGCGTCCTATTTAGGACGCTGTCAATGTCATGTGTGAACTTAGCATCGGCTATGAAAATACATGTGGTCGTGGTTTCTGGCAATTGAACAAAATGTGTAGGCGATATCAGAACATATCTAGGATGATAGCGGGCACGAGCATGCAGTTCATAAGAGTATACAACAGCGATTTAAAGTATTTGGGAGTATCAGAGAGCTTTCAATGTCCCGCTTAAACAAGATGTGGCCGGGACCAGGAGAGATACGAAAGATGGGCATGGTCCGATTGTTATTGCCGTTTAGACAGAAACAAACGTATTTTTTAGAAGTCTGTAATTTTAAGAATCCAGGAAGACTTGTACCGCTCTTTAGATAGTTTACAATGATTTATTATTGGCAGCAAGATTTAAAGGCTGCTAAAAGGAAATGATGGTGGTATAGCCCGGCTTGCCTCCCAAAAAGTGTTGCGCCATTTGTGACACATTTTGCGGCTGGCCACGCTAGTCGGCTGAGTACGCACAGGTCGGCCGGGCAAGAGTACACAGCTTGGATAAGTGCGTAGTCTTGGGCGAAATTGTGTTCACATGCAGTAGGAAAAATGTTCAGATCATTATTCATCAAAGCCACCAATGATTCCTATTCCACCCATGATGCCTATTATTCAGGACGTTGAAGTCAGCCCTACGCAAACGAGTGCGACAAATGGATGATTAACCATCCAGGGCGAGCGACCACGCTCTGTCACGTAGCAGGTCTGCTCTGTGCTGCCAGTACTGAGGTGGCACCCGTAAAAAGCGCCGTGAAGGCGTTTGCCGTCACGAAGGTTTACCGTTTCAACCCGGATGTGTTTGGTGATGAGTACTTCGCGCCGTTAACAGTAACCGACCAGCCGGATACGGGCCAACTCAGCACCAGGCCTCGTCTCTCCATTGGATCTGCGCAGATGGCTTCGGAGGCGACCGTCACGGAGAATGAGAACAGTCACGCAGCTCATTCCGTTTCGGGTGATGTTGCAAGTAACGCCGATAACGATGGAGATCCCCAGAGCTACGCCGAACATGCAGCTGGTGGATGTCTGGGGCGAGAGACGATGACCACGACTCAGACCTTAAAAAAGCTGCTGGAATTTGAACCGTCACCCTCAAGAGGATGCCACTGCTAACATTCACCTGCCATTGGGGCTTCTCATGAACAGAAGCAGCGTAAAGACAGCAAAAGGTCGGAGGTGTTGACCTCGTCCCCTTTCAAACGGGCCTTAGATCTCCAAAGGGCAAAAGTTCCTCAGAAGGGAAAGGCCTTGGTAGGCGAAAGAACGTCACTGAAACCGAACAAAACAAACAAAAGACATAAAATGTTGAACACGACTCATCTGATTCGGAAAAAGATTGGCCATGTTCGGTGTAAGGAGAAATATTTTCCAATAGCAAAGCTGGCAAGAAACGGATGAAGTGACTTGCATGTACCCGTTGGCTACACGTCGAGTGCACATGAGGTTCACGCTACTGCATTTGCGACAACTGCGGTGCTGACCAGGAGGACCATTGAGCGGAGTGAATGTGTTGGGGAAAAATGCAGCTTCGGGTTACCTCGCTTTCAACAAGCATGACTTCAACCAAGATGACAAGGTCCATCACGTGCGCAGACAAAAGGGAACGTCGTCGTCATTACAGTTTCGGTCGACTAAGTATTTTGCATTTTTATTTGAATATTTGCCCTAAAAGAAAACCTTTGCTGACGAAGTGCGAACTTACTGGACGATGATGGAGTGCGTGCTCCAGCCGCTCGAAGTGCGTGCTGTTACCCAACACGCCAGGCATGAGTGCGCAAATGGCATTGTGTAGAAAAACGTTCATTGCTGCGTCCTGTGACTGCCAAACGAGCTGCGACTCTGGCCGCTGCATGACAGTTCATTGTCTCCATGGTGGTTCATTGTCTCCATGGTGGTACAAAAACTATAACTTTTGGTATATATTTAAAGACAGGAAGACGTCACCAAAGCCAAGTGTGCGCGTCCGTCACTCGGCTCTCCTCTATGCCACTGCGCCGGTCTGAAATTTGGTCTGTATTTTTAAGACCTCATCTGTATTATCATTAATGTTGTTATCGGTGATTTGTTTTATCAAGTATCATTGCCTGCACTGGCACTGGCGCATAAGGATAGATATTTTTTTCTTAAATTGGTGGCGGTAGAACAACTGTTACGGAACTATTTTCGTGGAGCACCAAAGGGCTCATGTTTAAGTTATCAAAAGTGCTTGGGTCGGCACCCCACCTGTCACACCTGCCACAGGGCCTGCACACCCATGTATTTATGCTCCCTTGAATCAGTGCATTTAGCATTCTGGTACCGCATCGGTCCTCGCTCGCAACCCTGTATTGGAGCACAGCAGCTACTGAGCTCCGTGCCGAGATGAGGCTGTGGTGCAACTGCATCTCGGCAGAACAGAGCTGCGGAGCTGTCCACATGGATACGGTCTAGGCACAGAGCTGTGGAGCGGTCCACATGGATACGGTCTAGGCACAGAGCTGTGGAGCGGTCCACATGGATACGGTCTAGGCACAGAGCTGTGGAGCAGTCCACATGGTTACGGTCTAGGCACAGAGCTGTGGAGCGGTTCATGTGAACGCAATCTCTGTGCAGATTTGCGGAGTCAGCCGTGTGGACAGTCTCATAACAGATCTGCGAAGCGGCCAGTGTGGACACGGTCTCGGTACAGCGTCGCTAACCGGCCACGGCTGTGACTCAGGCACATGGTAATGTTGTCCGTGTGGCCAAGCGTGTCATCAAATTTTATTCCGACTAAACACTCCATCCACGACCTAACTCGCCTACAAGTCCTCTCGACTTAACCGTGGGAGACCCTTGACTGCGCCTGGTTAAAGCTGAACTAAGGTGTGATGCGCAGCTCAGGGACATCCTACGCCCGAACACGACTGCCATGCATCTCTTTGTTACGTTATTCCTGAGATGCCCGGTTAAGGTTTCTCGACGCTGCTGTAATGTCTCCATATCTCAGTACCAGTCTGGCGCCTTGTAGGCCGCGTGACGAGCGACGTTCATTCCTTTGTCTTTAGAATCGAACTATGGTTATAAAAACGTCGGACTTATTCATTTTGGCTCGTTAAGTTCTGCAGAAGTATGTACGTTTATTCATCAATGTCGTTATTTTGTGGCGGAGAAATCAAAACACGCGAAGCGCGAAACCTCCGCCCCAAAACACCTAGTTACATTAGCAGAAAAGTATGCAAGTAACGGAATGCAGATGCAGATGCAAAACTCGGAAAGAACTGAACCACCTTTTTGATCAAAATTGCCTGATTCATTGTCAAGTGTTTGTGAAGTTATTAACCTCCAATAAGCGTTAAGGCCAAAACGGGCCTCTGGAAGTTTTATTCGGCCAACGGCCTGGCTCGCTATCACATGCCTTATGCCTGCAATGCCTCTATGTCAGCAAACTGGTTCATTCCAAAAGATGCTAAACGGACATGATTTGCATCCAGCCCGAAGTCATACTTAATTTGTTAAAAGGGAGCAATTAAACATGTGTAGATATGCCACATTTGTCTATTAATGATGGCAGAAGCAAAATATTGAGTATGGATTGGCGTGGATTTTTATAAGCATGTTTTTGTTATTACGGATTGGAGCGGACTGCATTCAGTAATTTCGGAAAAGGCGGCTTGCGGATGGATTGGATCCTAGACTTCACGGAACGGATTGGACCGGATCCTGAAAATTCAGTCCACGAAGTGCTCTAGTTTCGAGGCTGTGTCATGACACAGGGCGTAACTCACGTTACTGCCGTGGTACGATCTTTCCGTTATTCACGATTCCTACATGAAAATGTATTGTGACTTACGGGTTTATGGTTTTCACGGCTATATTTGGATAAGGCAGGAGCCATGTCTTGTGTTTTTTTATGAAGGCAAATAGTCGGCAGGGAAGGACTGCAAATATGCTTTCAAATGAAGCAGGCCAGAGCACATTTCATTGCTGCCGGGGGTGTAGGAGCGCGACGAAAAGTAGGGGGACCATTCTTTCAAGGGGGTGTCGACTTCCACGAGGGCGCCGATCCCTAGGAGGGGCGCCATCTGCTTGGAATGACATTGATATTATGTTTAGACGGATTTAATTGCACGTGTCTCGATGCGTCGTTTTATTTAGATAAATACACACGAATAAAATGGTACCAGGTAGCCAGATGAAGTTCTTTGTGCTCCTTTGACGATGGTATGTTAGATCTGAAACTTTTGACGTCGGGCGTCTGGTAGTGGTGTGCATGGAACGTCAAACCTGTGACTGGTGCCTGCTGAAGGGAATTTACAGTTCAGGGCATTCCGACGGCATCATCACAACGGCGCCCGCAGGTACTTCTGATCTGTACCCTCGTTTCGGCCCATAACGGGTGCATAACTTTTAAGGCGCGCCTGGTCTGTGAAGGGACGCCGAATGTCTGAAGGGCAATTGATATGCTCATTCAGGTGGGGGAGACTGACCTGTATGGAACGCCAAAGATATGAGGAATATTCGATCCGCTTGGGGGCGTCTAGTTTGCAAGGGGCGCCCTGTAGGTGAGTAAGAGGTGCCCGGTGGTGGTAGTTTGGGTTTTGCGGGTGCTCTGATAGCATCGTCACATGCGTGCAGAGGGACGATTGATCTGTTTGGGACACCTGGCCTGTGAGGAGCGCGTGCCTTGTAAATGTGCCTCGTCTGTATGGGGTCTCTAGTCCCGTAAAGGCGGAAGTCTGCACAGGGCCGCTAAGTATGTGAGGGGTGCCTCATATGTACGGAACGTCCCACGTGAAAAGGGCGTCGAGCCTCCGAAAGGTGTCTAGCCTGTATGGGGGGGGGGCTGACATGTAAGAGGGTCTGCCTCGCAGATGTGCCTGTTCTGTGAGGGGTAAAGAATTTTTCAGAGGTGCCACATCTGTACGGGATGACGGGGTGCTTGGTCTTTAAGGAGCTCCGAATCCACGAGGAATGTTTGGTCTATAAATGGGGGAGGGGGCAGGAGGTTGACTGTTGCTAATATGGTCAAAAACATCCTCCTCCCAACAAAAAAAAAAACTCCCAGGATTTCGACCGTTCTTTGTCCCCAGGCTCAAGAAGTGCTTTTGCCAGTTTTCTTCGGCCTGTTTACTGGAATAAAAGGGCCGCCTACACCACAGACCAAGAAGCGTGGGGGACACGTCCCCTAGTCCCCCTCCCGGCTCCTACACCCATGATCACTTCCCTGCTTTCCTACCCCGTCGAGTAACCATTGATAGGTCACTGACTTTTGGCAATATAAGGAACGTTTAGTCGCAGCTGAAATGTCATTAGGCAGCATTTAATGTTGCGCCAATCTTAGCTGCATAATATGGCAGCGATAAATGCAGACTTTCGTCTATTTTTTATCAGCAAATACCGCTTACTTCTCTCAGAAACAGTTTTATAGCTTCTTCACACAATGATCCTTTGCGACGATGCCAGTATCCAATCAGACTGTCATGCAGGCCTGGTGGTACTTAAAAATACGGACGTTTCATTAAGTCCTTCACTTTACATTCCTGTGCTTGACATCCTCACGCAAACCTTGACATTAGACGAAGGTTACCGATGCGACTATCGCTGCCTGCGAAACATGGTGAGACGACGTCTGGGTGGTTTATGGGATGTCTCTCCGAGATTGTCTGTCTAGTTTCTGCAATGTTTCTGCAATAGTGTTTGCCTGCTTTCTGGAATGTTTCCCTGATGCTGTTTGCCTGACAGAGCACGTAATGGACGGATAAGTCCGAGGATCGCAAACTGATCCTCGAGACGGATTGGACCGAATAAAAAAATCAACCAAATATGCTTTAGGACCAGACGGGATTCAAAAGACGATAAATGGACATTTAAAAAATGGACATCATTAAGATTTGTGCAGCCAGTCAGAAGACTTACAATGAAGTTGTTAAAAAGGAAGAATTAAACGTGCTATGATATGTCACATTTACCTATCTACGATGGCACAAGCAAAAACTTGAATGCAGACTGGCACGGATTTTTACAAGCGTATTTTTGCTATTACTGATTGCACCGGAGCAGACAGGAATTTTGGAAAAGGCGGATTGTGGATGGGCTGGATCCCAGACTTCACGGACCGGATTGGACGGGATCCTGAAAATTTGATTCGCAAAGTGCACTGCTGCCTGACTTGTCGAATGCTGTCCTGATGTTTGGTTTCTGGAATGTCTCCGGTCATCTGGAATGCATTCCGAGATCTGATGCTGTCGTAGTTCATGGGCGGAGCTGTCAAATATTTGTTGGCTTGGCTACCAAACTGAGGACTAAGGTATCTGGCGACCAGACTGTTACTAAAGTTCTACGGATCTGTGTTTGTGCTCAGTTGCCAATAATCCACTTATCTGGTGTGCCAGAGGCGGAACTTTTCTAGTACTATTGAATGTAAACGCTGTTTCGATAGTCGTTGTCGCCATACAAGTACCGTGTGATGCCGCTAAGGTGGGTGATGATCCGTGTTATTAATTTAGCTACACCGAAGCTCCAGGCGTGCGGTGCGCCGCTGGATGGGCTGCCGCTGGTACCTGGCGGCCCTGGGCGGGGGAGGCGCGGAGCCAGCCAGCCGGTTTTGGCACGCAGTCGGCAGACCCAGTGCGCCCATCGTCGCCGGGCCGGCGGCCAAACGGGCCGGCATCGTGTTTCAGGGCTCCGTCCCGGCCGCCGGCCCGCCAGCCCGCCGCCGCTGCCCCCGGCGGCCGCCGGCAGGCCAGGAATCCGTCCGGCCATGTCGCGAAACACGTGACGCGCCTCAGTGAGACGTGCGCCCTGTTACGCGGGGGTGAGGCGCAGGGAGAGACTGGAGTTCCGCCAGTCCGGCAGCGGAACCCTCGGCGAGCTCCGCCAAAAATAGCCCCCAGATCCAGCGCGCCGCGGCGCTCGGCGGCGACCTAATATTGGCGCGAAACGACGCCGCTCTCGGCCGCCAGATGTCACCGGGTGCGGAACGAGTTGGCGCACCGGGCCGGACGATATCTTAGGTTGAATTCCACTGCGAGTTGTTTTTCCTCGCATTTAAAGCCAGTTGCCTTCCACACATGCATGCAAGGCTTGAGGCGCACACACGGTGCAAATGGAAAGTGTCCTCTAATTTTTGTACTTCGTTATCCGTTCCCAGCTGGACTAGGTGTTCCCAGAGAAACAAAGCTGTTAAGCCACGTTTTTCACCGTCATGGCCACTACTACTTAAATGCAGCTAACTTGTGCAGCAACATATTGCCGTGTGCTTGCAACCGTTGTGATGCCCTAAAAAAAAACTAGCTCCAAAACCTTTGAGTAGTGCAAGGCAAAAACCATTTCGGCTTGATAAAGGAAGTGATAATTTGAAGCCGTTGTGTTCCCACATTAGGCGAGGTATATTGCGTGATGCCATTGCCCAGAAAAGAATTGGGGAGGGCATGCCCGTTAAGCCTCGCAAGAACAGTGGGTTGGTGCAATTCCTCGCCCTGAGGTTTTTCGCCTGCTGACCCACGACTATTCCGATAGCTCAGAAATTTATTACAGCTGAGCTGGAAACTTTTTGTGTTACTCCCTGGAGACTTCGGGTCAGAAACTTGACAGATCACTGCAGAGTGCTTATCTCTTAATTCTTCAGGCGTTTCATGGAGAAATTATCATACTGCGGCGGTCGTCATCGTGAAGAAAACAACTTAGGTCTTTTACGATGTTCTGTCTCAATTAGTCTTATACCTGGTTTTACCCATGGTATCAGTGACCTTTCAACTTGGGCCCTTACTCCAAGGGATCTCAGGTTATATCACGAAATAAGGTCACTGACCTTTTTACCTTTTGTTGACATCAGAAGGGTCATGAAATTAATGGAGGTGCTTATCTGCATAGCACCAGTAGTTCGTCTCCGGTCATCGTAAGAAGTCGTTTTGGACCCCTCAAAAGCATTTTCCTATAGATAACGTCTAATGATCAAAATCAAAAGCCAAAAACAAAATCCAGTGGAAACCATAATCCATTGACACGACCTCCTCTGATGTCGCCTTTAAGGTTACCGTGCGATTTAAAAGCTGGGCACTTTCGTTTAGCCACGAGACCAAGCCAGACTCGTTTTGTCTCGTTCAACCACACCAGGTTTGGAAGTGACCAGGATGGTCGAACCTACTCCCCCGTGCTGCTGAAGGTGGCCAAATGGCAAATACTGACCAGGGTTAATCTGTAACATTTCTATGCCACAACGCACATGTTTACTATTTCACATACTCTACCATTCAGTGTTTCTTATGATCTTTCAGTACGAGTATATCAGACTCCGAGCGCTTCTGCTTGTCACATATCACGTCTCCAGTCAGCGTCCTCCCTGAGCCTGGGTGAGGGACATCTGAGCCGCGCAACAGATGGGTCGCGTCACGGTCACGACGGGCTAACGTGAACGTCAAACGAAACGGCCAGTCCCCGTTGATTGATACCCCACGAACTGCTGTAAATCCCAGAGATGAGCGGCCGCTACCGTCCGCAACCGATGCGATATGTTTGCAGTGGATGCTTGATTCTGGCATTAATATCCAGAGCCTAGATCACATCTGGGTCAGCACTTCGCCAACGATAGTCCTGCGTCTCTCCCACATGCCTGCGATGCAACGGTGGTGTCTGTTTTATTGTCTCAGCTTAGCACGACTTTCACCACTAATACTAAAAAAATACAGGTCTCTATAAATGTCATCATGTAAACATACTGATTCCTCTCGAAGCATTCATGCCAAGTGTGTAGAGGAAGCTCATCAGTCACAAAGCATTGCACTGCAGAGATTCAAATGCATTCTTTGGCAAAATATCTTTGTTGGCAAAAGATGTCGGAAAGTTCCATCGCTGCAGCAAAATATACCAGTGTCATTCCGGCGACGACAGCTGGCCGACCCTACCGAAGCGTCTTGAGAAACCACGGCACATGCACACCGTGTTTTCGGATAACCGGCACCCCCGTGGGCTGGCCAGTCAGCTGGTTCGCGAATCCGAACGGATCCGCCCACATGCGTTTAAACGCGGCGACCGGGCTGTTGACGTGTGTGCACACGGTGGAATGGGCCGTTCCGACGTAATAAAACACTGTAGAGGGTGGTTCACACGCATGGCAACATGACAAAGAGGAGATTCACAAGTTCACACATGACGCCTGCACGTGACCGCGAGGTACGGGCGAGGTTCACGGCCACCAGCTCGCACGCCGCGTCGGGCATCCTGCTCAGACGCGCAACAGCTGGCCGTGGAACGCGCCTTCCTCGGAGGTCAGCACGGCCGCCAGCAGCGCGGCCAGGCAGCGGCCGTCGTCCGCCGGCCGGCCGGCCAGCGCCACCCGACACAGCCACTTGCCGGCGTCGCGGAGACAGCGCGCCGCCGACGCCGGGTCGCCGTCGTCCGGCGCCGGGGCGTCCGCGGCGGTCACCGTCACCTGCACCAGGTAGCCGGGCCGGCGGCGGTCAAGCCCGAGCGCGACCTCGGCCGGCGGCGGCCGGCCGGACCGCTGCAGCAGCACGGCGCTGCAGAAGCGGCCGCCGAGCGGCGCCAGCCCAGCCGCCGGCACCGGCGCCACGCCGGGCACGGCCGCCGCCAGCCGGCGCAGCAGCAGCCGCTGTAGATCCTCCAGGTCGGCGTCGGACAGCAGGGCGACGCGCAGGTGACGGTCTGTGGCAGGCAGCCGCAAGCCAATCAGTCCGTGAAGTTCCCACGGGGAGACAAACGAGTCGAGTGTTCTTGGGTACGTACGGGGGGGGGGGGCAAATCACGGTCAGCAGGTTACCAGGGACAAGGACCACATCCGGAGAACAACAAGCCAGCTGCGGAGATGAATATTATGCTCAAAGGGAAGCGAATATGCAGCAACAATTAATCAACAGGCTGACAAATACCACTCGAGATCGCATATGCCGGACAACTGTTTCACACTGATACAAAGCGCATCCCGGCGCATGCGAAACTATCCAGTCTGACAACCTCCTATTTACTTAACGAGCCTCGATAAATGGTCACATAAATCCCACACAAAAAGGTTTCAAGGGTTGGATCGAACCACGACCCGCGGGGCTCGCTGAAACAAAATAACCTAAGTCACATTGTTTCTTTGCCGCATCGCACTTCGTTCGCATTACCGCGTCCGGGTCACGGGCCAGGAGGACGCAATTTTCCGCCGTTCCTGCTCGTGAACTGGAACCTTACAGCCTGGAGAACTGATAAGAAGCAAAAGTGAACCGGTCCACCTATTTCAAGGGAAAGACGTAAGGTTATGTGACCAATGACTCACAAAACGAGCATTCTGCTGGATCGTGTAGGTCACGACAATGAAATCAAAACTCTGACTTTCGGAAAACCTGTTTGACGCTTCCCAGTTCACTCGAAACAAAGGAGGCATGCAAGAAACGCTGATTTCCCAATTCTGAGCAACCCGAAAAAGACTTCTTTGCGTGTTTGACGTGACATGACATAAACCGCAGTTAACGTGCTAAGTGGTCGGCACAGCACCGTGCCGTTTACCACTTACGAGGCGTCACGGCAACACCAGTAGGAAGACGTGAGACGCCTTCATTAAAGGATCACAGTGATACCGCACAAAGACCGGATGGGTGCGGATTATTGCTGAACCGGTTACTGACGAAAGCTGGCTCCGAAATGGCGGCTCCTGAACAGGCGCAGCCCATCCGCGGAGGCCTCCTAACGGGCGGCGGCCGTCTCACCATTCACGACACCGCGAAAGGCATGCAGGTCGCGGCGATACGTGACCTTCCACAGGTCAGGCGAGCCCTCCAGCAGGCGGGCGCGCACTCCACAGTGGTCCAGCACCAGCTGCAGGCACTCGGTGCCGTGGTCCAGCTCGTGGTCCGTGCACTGCCGGCGCCGGTAGACACCGTCAGCCGGCGCCAGGTCGACCGGCCACCCAGCCAGACCCCGAACAGTGCACGCACCAGCCAACGGACACGACACATTCCGCTCAACCTCACAGAACCGCACGCGACGACTCGCAAATAGCGCGGAGAACACTGGAACATCACGACAGCACCATCCAACCGCCGCCGGCCGGCGCGGGGCCGGCGGAGCGCCGGCGGGGAGCGACAGGGAGCGGCGGGGAGCGGCGGGGAGCGGCGCGGCGCCCGCCTCACCTGCCGGTACGCGCGCGCGATGACCGGGAAGGCGAAGGCCTGCGGCGTCTCGCTGGCGCGGTGTCGACTGCGGTCGAGGCCGGCCGCCAGCAGGCCGCCCGGCTCGGCCGCCACCACGGTGGAGACGAGCGGCCGCGTCAGGCCGGCGGCGCCCTGGCGGCCGGCAGCCCGCACCAGCGCCGACACCAGCCCGGCCGGCACCAGCGGCCGCACTCCGTCGTGCACCAGCACCACGTCCGGCGGCGGGCCTGGGCAGCGGCGGACGCCGGCGTCAGGCGAACACGCCGTGGGCCGAGACGGAGGCGGACACCGAGACACGACCGTAACGGGCTCCGCGACACGACCGGAACATGGCACTCACAGACCCCGGAACACGACGACAGCAAACCCCGCAACACGACCCTGACACTAACCCATTCTGAAGGCGAAGTGAGCACTGTGTGCAGCACATGTCCTGGCAGCAACGGGAACCGTGCGTCACGAGCGGGTTTTAAATATGGCCAAAATTACAGAGCAGGGGGCGCGGCACCGGGGATTAGCAGCGGCTGCACATCAGGACCATTCTCTTCCAATCGTGAACGTTAAACTGAACTTATGACCTATTCAGGTAGTTGAAAATGGTTGATAAGAACGTCTCACCAAACTGCGCTAAGGCATCCAGTCCGCACTTAATGGAGCGGTGACGGCTGGTGGATCCTGCCACAAAGTGGACCCTCTGCTCGGCAGACGGACCAAAGGCTCCTGCTGGAGTCCCTATGGGGGAGGTGCGTACTCCGGACGCATCTTGTGATGTTGCATCATCTGCCTCGCTCACAGTTTCTGAATTTGCGCGAGACACCTCGCCGAGCGGTTCAACTTGGTTTACGTTTTTACCGAAATCTCGTGCCGGTAAAACATTTCCCGTCACGGAGTTTCCAATGGAGTTCTTTGCAGTTTGTTTCATCGCCCTTCACCACAGGCACACTTTCCATTAAAGGTATTTTCCCTGATGGCATATCTGTCAGTCCACAGATTTCCTGGATGCACTTAGTAGACTCATGTGTTTGAAGCAATGCACCCTTTCCAGAACCAATTTTATCCAATTTTTCAACCTGTCCAGTGGTGTCTGTCCTTGCAATGGCATAACCGGTGCATTCATTATGTACTGAGAAATTCCAATTTTCAAGAACACTTTCTTCACAACTCCACCAGAAAGGAAGCTTTCCCACCCTATCATGATCAGATGTCACCACAATGACCTTTTCAATGTCTTCACATACCAGTAATCCTGCTATTGTATAGCTTAATAATGTATGGCCCTGAAAATGAAAGAAGGGAACTGTTATCAAAGGCCAGTAAATGAAATTTGAAACAACAGCAACTGAGTGTATATGGAAAGGCTGGTTAACACTGTAGTTCCTGGAACATCTCACTAGACTGATCTTTTAGCCATGATCCAGGAACTGGATTCCAAAGTTGCCCACACACCACTGGATGATGACAATGACAGCAGAAGTACCATGTAGCAATAAAACATGCCTGCACGATGCTGAACTGTTTTGGGCAATCATCTCCAAACCTTTCCCCACAGCCAGCAGCTGGAACAACTGCCCATGCCCGAGGCATGATTGATGCTCTGAAATGGAGGAAAAGGTCAAATGTTACCTGATCTAGGCATTCCACACATCTCACACTCCAGCAAGAAGGGACATGGGGAGCAAATAGAAGATACAGCTGATGGTTACAGGTTTTGAGGCTATTGCAAGTACAGATCCACATGGATACTGCTCAATTTTAGTAGCTACAAAATGCTAGGGAATGTGCTAATGCTCCACTTCTGCAAATAAATATATTTGTATTTGAAAGTGGCTTCCCATGTCACTCTTTAACCAAAGAATAAATCTGGACATTCTCAGTACAACCTTTGGTAAAGGCTGATCAATTACAGCATACTATTATAAATCAGCTTTTAGGTGAAATTATGAAAAAAACGTATATACATCAATATTTTCTGTTGGCTTCTCAGTCAACACCAAACACAGACTAAGTTAACAGTTCACTTTGCTGGTGTTTAGTTGGTCTGATCTGAAATAGAGCACATAGCCATTTTGTGTGACACATCCACCACAAATGCACAAAAGGCTTGGTACTACCAACCAGATTGTGTGAATGCAAATGGGCAAACAATTTTGCATCTGATTCTTAATTACTTGTCTCATAAACAAACCAGACCACTGGGCTGTATGGATAAATGGCTAGTGTGGGTTATGGTGCACAACTAATTGGGATGAAGCATTCAGCATTCAATTCACATCATGTGTCACCAACCAATGAGAGCTGGCATCAAAACTTGAACCTACAACCTTAGGATCTTGAGTCTGGGCAAGACTATAAACACCAAACCCAGAATCTCTATTCCTTCAGCTAACACACAACTAAAACCTGATAGGATGCCTGTGCCCTATGAGGCTATAAGACCCTCAAGTTCTACTAGAGCCTTGCCTGAGTTCATGAGATTGTGCATCCAATTCACAAGTCTCCAGCTAACAAGGATTGGTTGATTTGTTTGGGCCAGGGCAAACAGCCGATTGGGCTCAAGCATCCCATGTCTGATCTATACCAAACATATCACTGACCAAGAGCCAGACTCAAGATTTGAATGCAATATGGAATATTATGAATACAGATTTCCATCCAATAAGCTAACCAGGAGGGTCCATCCATTGTTTGTGAGTTAGAAGACTCAACCTCTTGGGCTCAGGTGTCCAATCTAACATCAAGTCCCGTGTCTCGTCAGGCATCAGCCAGCCGTCTCCATGCAAGTTTGTTTGTTGGTTTGTTGTGGGTTAGGACGCACCGGACGCACAGCCTTCTGGGCTCAAGCGTCCGTGTCTTGAGTCAAGTCTTGTGTCTCATCGGGCGTCAGTCAGTCGTTTTCCCATGCAAAATTGTTTGTTTGTTTGTGGGTTAGGGACACACAGCCTCTTCGGCTCAGGTGCCCGAAGTCTTGGGTCAAGTCTTGTGTTTCGTCCGGCATCAGTCAGACGTCTGCGCCATGCAAAATGGTCGGGTTTCTCCACTTCGAAAATGAAGCAAAAGCGCCAGTTTACAAACATTCCGGTGATCCCAAATCAAGACTTTCTTTCGTAACATGAAGCATGCGTGTTTATAAAAACATATGAATAAAAGCGACGAGGCTGAAGGCCGAGCATTACTTCAACCAGCAGAAAAAAATCAAACTGAACGCCCCGATCCAACCCGGCCCGGCCATGACGTTTTCTGGAGGCTAATCGGTTTCGCAACTATAGGGTGCAAACTAATGAAATTTTGGCCGGAAGATTCATCAGTTGTTTGAATTTCATATAGTAACAGGGATGTGGGATTCATCTGTACAGTCCCCGACTGTGAGATCCAACAGCCCTGTGTAGTAGTATTTTCGATGCGTCAGCTTGCAAACGCTTCATTTCAAATAAGTATTTGAGGATTAATGTTTTCGCATCTATGCACATCCTGGGGTCAAAGGTGTCGACGGATCGGCACGTACCGAGCACCGTTCGAAAGATCTCGCGTTCCACTAGTATCATAGGCGGCGGAATGGGGGTGCATGGGGCACCGTGTTCCCCCCTCAACTGACGAAATTTAACAGTAACCCTGCGCCGTCTCGTGAAAGGGAATGGCACGAAAAGTAGCCGGTGCTCCTCCCCGTTGCCGGAATACGTTCCGGCCCTAGTGACCAGTACATCGGTTAATTTTCGTCCCACTGAGACCCGTCGTTGGTGCGTGATGCGCGCCTCAAGGGGGATTTTCGCCGAAAAGGATAACACGCAAAATGAGGCTCATCAACACCGTAAAACATCGTCTCGGTTTCACTGAGTTTTCTCGGCAATCACATGTTGGGTCGGCTCGAAACGCGTGAACTTGGAACCAGAAATGAATGGGGAATGGCGTGGCATGGATTGGCGGCACGTTCCAGTGTGTGCGGCACGGCCAAGCGCAAGCGATGGCGATGTGAAAAAGCTTTCCCTGGGCGTTTTTGAGCATTGGGTGTAGTGTTTCCGATCCATAGATCGCAGCGACCTGACGCAGTTCCATGTACCGTCTTTCGTGGGTACGACAGCCAAACGTCTCCGGTCTACAGTATGAGCGTCACGCCGCCTGGAAAGGGATCATGTGTTCATTCTGGAGCCTCTTATCCCTTGCACTTCAATATCTTATAGGTTTTTAACAATAAAAATTGCATCGACGTGTCCCGTTCTTTTTTGCCCCATATCAAACTTAGAAATGATCTTATATCACTGTCGTTTGGCTGCAATCAATCTTGTCATAAGGTTTTCATTCTTTTATGTTTAATGTTTAATGTTTTAAAGCTTTTAATGTCATAATGTTTCGTTTTTTTCCAAAAACGAAACATTTGCCGGCTGCAGTCTCTGGATAAATTCAAAGCCAACTAAGTTAACACGTCCCCGACTGGGGGGGGAAGTTGACTGCCCCCCTGAGGTTTTTCTGGGATTGCGAGAGAACCAACAAACACAGAGTCACAAAACTTTGTGTACCTTTTGCTCCATCAATTTTACATCTCGTGCCAAAATTTTGACCTCAGGTCACGTCAGATGCCTGACCTAGGTCAGGTCAAACGGACATATGTCACTAAGAGTTTAGCGCCCTCTAATTTTTTCGCAAAACAAGATATCTCAATAATACTTCCAGAGATTAGTAATACTGATAGATGCAACAAATCTGCTATCTCAGATTTTTCGGAATTTTCCGGGTCATTGACCTAAGGTCAAGCCCAATTTTAAGACATATCGCCGTTTTTTTCGGAAATTCATGGAACATTTCATGTCATTTTTAGTGTAGAGTGAAGCAGACATTTATTTACCGTCATTGGGCAAAGTATCAGTGACTTTCCAGCCATTGACCTGAGGTCAGGTCACGAATAACTGTAGTGAGCCAAAATGTAGCACCTTCAAAATCGACGATAAATTACTCAGAATGGTTAGAAAATGGCAGAACTAGCTTGCACAGACGTAATTAATACCAGGAACCCCAAAAAATTTGAAAAAAATCCAGATTTTGGAAATAAACAGCCTCTCGCGAATAAAGCTCCGCCAACTTTGCAGATTGGTAACTAATCAATTTTTCAGAAATTTAAGCATCAGAAACCATCACAAGAACCACAAAAATCAATAAAATTGACAAAGATCGTCTTTTTCGCAAAAATAAAGGAACGCCAAAATTAGTTCTTGTTAATTTGGTACCGCATACGGCAGCGGTGCACACCGACAGCTGGCGGGAGAATTGCCTTGTCTTTAACTCATCGTTTCGGCGTATATATTGAACAAATGTGGGGAAATTAGACGTGTATCGGCATCCGCGGACCTTTACTTGTGCGCTGGTGTCTTTACGTATGCGTTATTAGTCACAGCCCTTGAGATTCAGGCCAGTTCTCGGTCTCATGCAGTCGGCTATGAGAAAACATATATAGGGCGTAAATTGGCTTACATATTATCTAAAACTAAAAATGAGACCAGTTTCAAGCTCTCCTCGTCACAGGCTTTCCAACGGTGTGCTTATTTTTATCGTGCGACTAACTGTTCGTGAGTTAGAGGGGGGAGTCAACTGCCCCCCCCCCCCTAGTCGCCCATGTTCGGGCCGGACCGACGGTCGTGCGCGGGTTAAATAGTGCACGCATGGTTCGATACCTCAGCACCGCTGCGAAAAAACAGACATTTTGTTTTCAGAGCGATTTCGGTTCCACCAAGCTGTATCGGCAAACCAGGATCGGAAAGACTCGAAATGGGAATCGTCTCGCAGGACATTGAACGCCCAAATTCACAGCATCGTGCAAGTATGACAGGAGAAAACAGGTGCCACGTTCAGGGGATTGATATCGTGGAATGTTTAACCCTATTTCCGGAGGGCTAGACGGTATGGTCGATTCCCGGTAGGGGGGGGGCGGATTCGGCCCCCCCTGAGATCTCGAGAACCACATATCCGATTTCATTGCAACAAACGGCAATCGATTGGCCATGACGTCAACTACATTTTTATAAAATGAAATTTTGAAAATGTTTAGAAGTGTGGATGCATGGGGCAAAAGTGTCAAAATAGGGGGTATTTTTGGACTTCTTATAAATCCGTTGTTATGAACCGATTTCAATGAAACTGGCATGAATCGAGAGATTATGGATAGCACTTTTACCTTTGGTGCACACATCTGAAATTTTGAGAAAATTCATTGGTGTTCACAGGGTTTCAAAAATAGGAGGATTAGGTTTTTTTAACAACTGAATGAACAAAAAAGGCAAAAACACTTTTTTGGCTTCTGCTAGTCATGTTATGCTAAAGAAGTGCAAATCGCATTACAATGTTCGTATAATGTTAGCATAGGCGGTGCCAGGGACATGAAAAAGGGGGAACTGTCATGGTCACACGTTCTTCAGATCAACTTTTGACCTTTGACCTTAAATGGCCCCCAGTGACCTTGGAGTCACTTGGAATGATTTCGTGTGCATTTAATATTACCTGTAAACGTCTTCAATCATTTGAATTCACGCTATTTCAAAAAAGTTCATTTTATGGCTATTGCGATATAGGGTAGGCGCACTGACATTTTAGGTCATAGCTCCGCGACCCGACCTGATATCAAGCTGAAACTTGATACACAAGTAGAGGGCACCTTTGTACGTCATATATGTTCCGGGTTTGGCATTAAAAAAAAACAGCGCAAAAATTATTGCAAAAAAAACAAATTTTGAATTTTGACCTTGACCTAGCCTTGTAAAGTGACCTCAGACGAACAAAATTATATCTGCACATGGCTCAACTATTTAGCTATTCATCCATATAAAGTTTTAAGTTGTATCTTAAAAACGCTGTTTTTGGCAAACATTTTCCTTTTTCCCTCAACATGGCCAAAATGGCTTGAGGTGCCTCCCAAAAACGTTGCCTGACTCCGCCCCTGAGCAAAAATGGATTTTGAAATTTTGTCACGGCACGTAGAAAAAATAGCTAGGAGAAGTAACCAAGTTTCGTGAAGCTGTGTCAAAAAGCCTGAAATTAGCAAGCAAAAAACCCGAGGGGGGACGAATTCAGCCCCACTGCCGGGAATAGGGTTAAAGAAAAAGTATCATATATACAAGGGACAAAAAATGGGCCTCCCTCGTCATGCGCCCACAAGGCGTCTTACTGGCTATTTCTTTTGAGGGGATATCTATGTCCTGTCACACTGACCTATGGTAGCCAAGACAGCCTCCTGACACTGAGACTGCATTGACAGTCAAATGTACCCACTTTGTAACTAAAGCGAATCCAAGGTTTCTAGCCGCAAGTGCATCATTCAGTTCATCTGGCCGTGAGTCTAGCCAGCGACGGTCGGCAAGCCATTCTTTTTCGTCGTAAATCTGCGTTAGGACGTGGAGGACTTTACGGAAAGATAGATTACAGACGAACCATAATAAAGTGCGGCAATTTTTTTCGTTGTTATGGCACGCAGAAGAACGGGCTGCATCTTGGTGTGATATTCATCGCCAGCACCATACCCAGTCCTCGAAAATGCCCGGAAACAGCGTTTTCACATTGCGCATGGAACGTCCAGCGCGCCCGGAAACGTACCATGTGCGCAGCGATTGCCAAATCAGTTCTCGTTCTGGGCTGACGCGTTTCAAGGCCTTCCCACCCGTGGCCGCCGAGAAAACTCGCCGGAAATGAGACGATGTTTGACGCTGTTGATATTCTCGTTTAGCGTATTATCCCCATGGGCTAAAAAGTTCCCAATGAAGTGCGTATCTTGAACGACAGGTTCCAACCGCGTCAAAAATTAGGAGATGTGCTGATGGCGCGCGAGACCTTTCGAACGGTGCGCGGCACCGTTCGAAAGATCTCGCAATAACACACCCAGGGCCGGAGCGGAGATTTCCCGACAAACAGAACGAGACAGAAAGACACAGAAAGACAAACAGGCACACTTTACTCAGTTAGTATATCGACTAGGGCTTGCCGCTTACAATGTTAAGCAAGGATTATGAACACAACTGAGCTGCCCGGTTTCCAATTATATCGGTTTTGAAGCAGTCTGACCTTTTGGGGTCTTTGGTTGGTTTTGGGCTTGGGGGTATGGCTCTCGTAAATGTCAATAATGTGGTTCTGGCTGGACACTCTTGTGCGTGACAGACTCCGTTTGTCTATGCACGGATGCAAAATCAACAAAGCAAAATGCAGTCTGCATTTTGCTATGCGATATGCTATTTAACCCGTCCCCGACTGGGGGGGGCAGTTGACTACTCACCCCTGAGATTTTTTTGGGATTGCGAGAGAACCAACAAACACAGAGTCACAAAACTTTGTGTACCTTTTGCTCCATCAATTTTACATCTCGTGTCCAAAATTTTGACCTCAGGTCAGGTCAGGTGCCTGACCTAGGTCAGGTCAAACAGACCTATGTCAAAAAAAGTTTAACGCCCTGTAACTTTTTCGCAAAACAAGATATTTCAGTAATACTTTCAGGGATTAATGATCGTGATAGATGCAACAAATCTGCTATCTCAGATCTTTCGGAATTTTCCGGGTCATTGACCTAAGGTCAAGCCTATTTTTAAGACATGTCGCCGTTTTTTTCGGAAATTGACGGAATATTCCATAACATTTTTAGTGTGGAATGAAGCAGACATCTAGTTACCGTCATTGGGCAAAGTATCAGTGACTTCCAGCCATTGACCTGGGGTCACGTCACGAATAACTGTAGTGGGCCAAAATGTACCACCGTCAAAATCGACGATGAATTACTCAGAATGGGTAGAAAATGGCAGAACTAGCTTGCACAGACGTAAGTAATACCAGGAACCTCAAAAAGTTTGAAAAAGTAGCATATTTTGCAAATAAACAGGCTCTCGCGAATAAAGCTCCGCCAACTTTACAGATTGGCAACTAATGAATTTTTTCAAAATTTAAGCGTGAGAAACCATCACAAGAACCACAAAGACCAATAAAATTGACATAGATTGTCTTTTTTCCCGAAAATAAAGGAACGCTAAAATTAGTTCCCGTCAATTTGGTGCCGCATACGGCCGCGGCGCACACTGACGCCTGACGGGAGAATTACGGTGTCTTTAACTCAACGTTTTGGCGTATATATTAAACAAATCCGAGAAATTAGATGTGTATCGGCATTTGCGGACCTCTACTTGTGCGCTGGTGCCTTTACCTATGCGTTATTGGTCACAGCCCTTGAGATTCAGGCCATTTCTCGGTCTCATGCAGTCAGCTATGAGAAAACATATATAGGGCGTAAATTGGCTTACATATTATCTAAAACTAAAAATGAGACCAGTTTCGAGCTCTCCTCGTCACAGGCTTTCCAACGGTATGCTTATTTTTATCGTGCGACCAACTGTTCGTGAGTTAGAGGGGGGCACTCAACTGCCCCCCCCCAGTCGCCGATGTTCGGGACGGACCGACGGTCGTGCGCGGGTTTAATCTATTTTGAGATGATATTCACTCCGCGTCACACTGTCGCTGGATACCGAAGACAGCGTTCTTTGCGCAATCGGTTTATTTGGCTGTGAATTTACCCAGCGACAGGCGGTAAATTATTCTTTTTCGGGATAAATCCACAGTAGGACATGTATGACGTCACGGAAAGATGGATTACAGGCGAGCCACGACAAGACACTATGATTTTCGTTGGTTGATATTTAACACAAAAGAACGGGCTACAAGCCAGTGTGATTTTCTTGGTAAAACGTCAAAAGGCTCTAGGCGATATTAGAGTGAAACTGATACGCGGTTTGAGAAAGACTGCATCGTCTGCTTGCACGCGGCGTGGCTCCCGCACTGTGGGCTGGGGATGTTTAGTTGTCGGTGCGAACGAATGACGATACAGTGAGCTACACCGTGATGCTTTTTCCGAGTCACTGCGATCTATGGATTGTCAGGACCACACCTAATCCTCAAAAACGCCCAAAAACCGCTTTTTTATTGTCATCGCTTGCGCGTGGCACGTCCCCGCACACTGAAACGTGCTGTGCTCCACACGATTGCCCGGCTAATTCTCGTTTCAAGTTGGCGCGTCTTGAGGCGATCCGACCCGTGGTTATCGAGAACACTCGCCGGAACCGAAACGATGTTTAACGCTATTTGTGTTTGCCGTTTAAATTATAATCCCTATGAGCAAAAAATCGCCTCTGAAGCTCGCAGCACGCGCCAACGATGGGTCGCAGCGCGACGAAAACCAGCTGATGCGCTAATAGCGTGCGAGATCTTTCGAACTGTGCGCGGCACGTACCGATCCGCCACCCCTTTTAGGCACAGGGCCGGAGCGAAGATTTCCCGGCGGAAAGGCAGAAAGACAAACGGACAAGCTTTTTTCAAATAATGCATAGCCCAGGGTTCGCTGCTTGCTTCGCTAAGCAAGATTTCTCCACCCTTCTCCATGCCTCAGTTTGCAGTGATGCCAGCTTCGTGCCACTCTGATTTCTGGATCCAGTTGCAAGCTCTAGGAAATAGAAACAACACGTGTTTCGCCACCGGCGCGACCAGGGGGGCCGGAGGCCAAGCTTCCCCTCAGGCCAACATTCTCTCTTGTTCAATAGCATGGACGCAACGGGCTTGCCATACTCCATTTACGGGAATGCGTACCAGTGATTAAAAGGAGTCTTCTCAGTCAAATCCATTGCACATCGTCTTCCCAGCAGGCGGTTTTAGTGTGATTGCAGTTCTCACAGAGCTTCGGCCTCCCCACCCACACAGAAAGTCCTGGCTGCTCCCGTATATTTCGTTGTACACTACTGCGAGTGACGGGTGGCACGTGCATTGCACGATCCATACCGCATGCTAATTCCTTTTCAGTTTCCTTTTCAACAATAGGCCAAATCCTGCTCTATGCCTGATACTACGGTAAACAACGAACACAAGAAATCCAGTTTGGTTGTCAGCCTCTGAACGTGGCACGTGCTGTCTGCTATTGTTTGAACGTTCGTGATGCTGTATGATTTGGTCGTTTAATTTCCTTCGAGTCGATACCCATTTCGAATTTCGAGTCGCTCTAATTTAAGGTTGCCGATATAGGTTGCTGGAGCCAAGACCGCTTTCAGAACAAAATGTGGCCATGTTTTACGAAGAAGATCCCAAACAATGGGCCATTCGTGCATCAGTCACCTTCTTTAACTGTGCGTTTACGCAGCGAGTAAAGCTGGAAAGTTATTTTTGCCAACACTCCGCGTTAGGAAGTGGTGGGTCTTACGAAAAATGGACTGTTATGCAGACCACGATGAGAAATGATCATGCTTTTGGTGGGCATGGGGCACAAAAAGACGGGCTAAATGTAGGTGTAATTTTCATTGCAAAACGTATCTAGATGATACTGAAGTGGAATCGATAAGAGGTCCGAGAAAATGTGGATCGTCCCTTTCCAGGCTGAATGGCGCCCCAACAGTGGACCGGAGCCGTTGGGCGTTCGGTACGAAAGAAAGACGGTACATTGAGCTACACGGTGGTGTTTTTTCCAAGTCGCTGCGATGCGTGGATCGCCAGCAACATACTCATTACTGAAAACGTTCAGAAACGGTTTTTTTACGTTGCTACTGGTTGCACCTAGCACGTACGACACGCACTGAAACGTGCTGTTCGCAAAGCGATTTGCCGTCCAATTTTCGTTTCAAGTTGAAGCGTTTCGAGCATATCCGACACGAAGTTGCCGAAAAAAACTCGCCGGAACCGAGACGATGTTTGGTGCTGTTTGTGACTCTCGTTTTACGTGTTATCCCTATGGAAAATAATTTCATTGGAGATGCGCATCACGCGCCAACGAGGGCCGCAACACGACGAGAATTAGCTGATTCACTGGAAGATTTCGAGACCTTTTGAACGATGGGCATCACGTGCCGATCCATCAGCCTGTTCAGGCTCTGGACCGGGACACATATTTGCCGATTGAAAGCAAGACAACTAAACACACTTTACTCATATCGTATAGAAACGTAGGAAGCTAGAGGCCACGTTGAATCTAAAACATGAAGTCGCGGAACATTCGATTTCCGGATGCCGAATGTTCGATAACATCTGCATCGCGTGTCGACTCGAACAAAGCGTTGCGCACGAACGTATCACCGCATCCCATCCTCCCTTTCCACGGCGCAAAAAGGCAGGCAGAGCCTCGACCCGTGATTCAGAAGGCCCCGACCCGGACGTGCTCTGACGTCACGGCTGCAACACGGAGCCGCCCGCCGCCGTCACGAGGAGACATGAATGGAAAGGCTGTCCGCGCCCACGGCTATTCCAAATGTCCGCGCTGGCCGTCCCCTCCCACGCCGATGACCCGCCGCCCCTCCCCTCGCCCGCTCTCCCGCCGGTGGGCGCGGCTGTCGGCCAGACGAGGAGTCCGGGTCTCCCGCTGCCCGGCGGGCGACACAAGCCTTCGTGAGCCCGGAGCCGGTCGGTTCGGCCGGAGCGCCCGCCGGCCGGCCGCAGTACCGGACCGAGCGGCCGACACCGCCACACTGGCCACCCCCGGTCCGAGACAGGTGTTCGGCCCCGCGGCGGCTCCACGCGAACAGGCCGTCACCCTGCCACCGCGGCGCCACGAAGCGGAGCTCGTCAAATCAGTCCCCACCTCCTTCAGCTGGAACGTCTCGGCGAGCATGGACATGGTCCTGCTTAAGCTTTGCTGGTTGTCAGTAGTGCAGAGTATGTGAAGGTTTTCACGGGGCCTCCTTGGAGACAGCACTCTCCATGCTAAATTTCGTAGAAGTTTTCGGCGACAACTAAAGCACAAGAAACGTTTGACGTAAACAATACAGGCCGCGCCTTTTTTCTTTAGCAGTGGTAGGGTTATCTACCTATGTCACTGTCGTTGTCCCCCCGATGGGGCACCACCTTTCCGTGGTGGGGGGGATTGTGTGCTCCAGTGATCCGGCGGGCGGTCGGGGTTGCTCGTGGAGCTCCTTCCGGCCAAAGGGGAGGAGCCAAACGAAGAGTGTCTCACCGAAGGGCACTGTCTCCGGTCAGTGTAGGGGAGCAGCGCCCTCTCGGCCCCCAGCTTCTCCCGTAGGAACACCACTGTTGGTGTGGGGTATGGCGACCCCCCGGGTCCCAGCCAAGGAATTCCTCTGACCTGTATCGATCCTAGCTTCCCCTGCCCACGACGACCCTGGTTGTCCTATATCCGGACCTTCTGTTAACCTCACCTCTGGCAGCAAGCAGCTCAGCGTCCCCTGACTGCTCAGGTCTAGCAACCCTGCCAGTCCGCCAGCTCTCGGTTTTATCGGAGTAGCCGCGCTCCCTCGGCCCGTCCCCCGGGGTTGACGGAGTCCTGGAGGTTGAGGCCCCTCGCCGCACGGTGCTAGTTGTGGCGGGGGACCAACACGCCTCTTTGGTCCTAATATCCCGGAGAGGCGGGCGGGTCCGTATGGCCCCATGCGGACCAAGTGGCTGGTCGCCTTGGGCCGTCGAGCCCGGCTTTGTTCGGGTTCGTTCGGCCCGGCCGGCCGGGGTCAAGGAGTGGGCGGCGCTGGAACCCGGTCAGGACGGGGAGGGGTCTCGCCGGTTGCACCCGGCCGGGCAGAAAGCGCCGCCTGTCCCGTATAGCACCGGGGTAGCCCTGGCGTCCCTCGTCCCGTTTTTTGTAGGGCCGGGCGTCCCCCAGTTGGGCCCCGAGGTGGGTGGGGAACCCTGGTGCTGAAATCACAAAACGTCACTTATGGAAAACTCAAACAAAACCCAACGCTCCGACATCTCCCACCCCTGCGAGGGGCGCGCCAATCGTCCCCCTGCCTCCAGCCGAGGAACGGAAATCCGTGGGGCTCGAGCCGTGATTTTCCGAGGAAAAGATAAGGCCCTCGCTTCGTTGTAGCCTTTCCATCGCCGCAATGGCTGCGACCGTTTCGGACAAATCATCAGATGTGACAAACTGAGAGACGGCTCTTTAGAGGTGGAATTTGCGAAAACTGAAGAAACAGAAAAAGCCTTGACAGCAACAACGTTCGCGCACACTGTGCGGAACGGCACGGAAACACGAGATGTGGTGCTAAACATGACTGTGGAGCCCCACAAGACGAAAAACTTGTCAAAAGGGATTATAAACTGTTACGATCTGAGAGACGTTGCCGACGAGGAGATTGTTGATGGACTGTCCGAGTTCGGTGTGACGGACGCCCGTCGCATGATGGTGAGACGGGAAGGACGTCTCTGTCCCACAAATAACATTGTACTTACGTTTAACCGGCCTGACGTACCTGCTGATGTAGCCGTTGGATACCTGAGGGTCAAGGTCCGACCGTTCATTCCAAACCCCATGCGTTGCTACCAGTGCCAGCGCTTCGGCCACACAAAACCGTATTGTAAAAACCTCCCTGTATGTGGAGTTTGTGCATCAACCGAGCACCTTGCTGATGCTTGCGAAAATCATGCCCCACGCTGTGCCAACTGTGGACCAACGCAGTCGCCACATACGTCGTTCGACAGGACATGTCCTGTTTATATGAAAGAAAAAGAAATCCTGGCAATAAAATGCTCACGTAAAGTCTCCTTCCGAGAGGCAAGAGAATTATACAATGCAACGCATCTAAAGTCGTCTTACGCTGCAAAGATGAAGACTGCTGTGCCGGCGACGCAGTCTGAACTGATGACGTTGCCACAACTGGTAAACATTTTGAAGCATTACGGCCTTGCCGTCGTACCTGCGCCCTCTGCACCGGCCACGCCCTTGGGATCCCCGACGCCTGCTGCGCCCGCCATCTCGGTGGTGTCCACGGCCCCGGACGTTCCGTCGGCTGGGGACAGTGGGTGGACCGTGGTCCGGCGGGGTCGGGGCCCCCGCTCTTCTCCGGCGCGGAGCGGCTCCCCACCGGGACCTGTTGCGTCCCCCGCGTCCGCGCCGCCCACGCCGCCACCTGCCGCGGCCTCGAGACGCTCCCCGGTGACCGCTCCGTCGGGGAAGCAGCTCTCGAGCGGGGCTTCCCGTCCTGGGGCGCCGCGGAATACGGGTGTCACCGTGCGCCCGGGTGCCCCGGATCTGGGAGCTGCGGGTCGCGCGGCCCGGGGCGTGGGGCCGACGGTTGCGCCGGCCCGGGCCCATCCGTCGCCGTCTGGCGATGGCGCGGCCATGGGCCCACCCCCTGCTCCGGCGCGGGGTGGGTCGGCGACTTCCTCCCCGGCCGCAGGCCGGACAACAAAACGCCCGCCGCCATGGCCTGTGTCCCCGACGGACGGGGGCAGGGTCAAGGTGCGCGGCAGCTCTGCAGAAGGTCGTCCACCCACGGGAGGGACATGAACTTGCAAAAGAGCTGACCACTTCTTTTGAACACTTTAACCTTCTACTTGCAGTGACTGTTTTAGTGTTCCTGCAGGTGCTGATGCTTCTTTTAAATCCCGGGACGCTATGTTTTAAGACCCTTTTAACCCGACCTTATACAGGTCATTTTACAGTGGAACTGTAGAGGTGTTAGGTCAAGCGCCACTGACCTGCAGGCTCTTTTGAGACGGCATTGCCCATTTGCTGTTGGTCTCCAGGAGACAAAACTGGCACCGAACACTTGTTTTAGCCTCAAAGGATAAAGCATATTTCGTCGTGACGAGCCAGTCGACACCGTTGCGCACGGTAGGGTCCTACTAGCCGTTCACCATGGTGTTCCCACCCAGCGGCTCGACGTGCGCGCAGATGTGCAGGCTGTGGCAGTGAGGGTGAAGGGTGCGTAAAGCAACACTGTGCTTCGTGTATTTGGCGCCTGGTTGTGTTTTCCCTTCGCTCGAGCTTCGGCGTCTGATTGCAGAGTTGCCTGCACCTTTCCTGTTTTTAGGTGATTCTAATGCTCACCATACTAATTGGGGTTGCGACAACACCGACACACGTGGTCGACTTTTAGAATGCTTGTTGAACGACGAATCGCTATGTCTTTTAAACACTAGAGCCAGAACACATTTTACTTTGCCTTCCGGACAAACATTGGCTCTAGACCTGAGCATCTGTAGCCCACAGATGATGCAGTACTCGACGTGGTCGGTGGATGACGACCCACGCGGAAGCGATCACTTGCCAGTATGGCTGCACTGTAAGGACGGTGCCGTGCTTGGCTCAAGGCCACCACGATGGTTGCTTCGACATGCTGACTGGGGCCAGTTTGAGGAACAGGTTGAATGGGCCGTGCGTTGGCGTCAGCCGGAGGAGCGGCCGATGTCGGTGGACGAATTTACCGAGATGATCGTGCAGTCAGCCGGACAAAGCATCCCCAAAACATCTGGTGCTCCCCGCCGCCCACCAGTGCCATGGTGGACGAAAGCGTGTAGAGACGCCATTCGTACACGCAGGCGAGCTTACAGGGCATTCGATCGTTGTAGTACACTTGATAACCTGATCGCTTTTAGACAAGCGAGGGCCTCGGCTCGTCGTGTTATCTTGGAGGCCAAACGGCGGTCATGGCGAGAGTATGTGGGCGGCCTGAACCGCTCCACGCGCACTTCGGAGGTCTGGGACCGCATCAAGAGGATAGCGGGCAGACACTGCTCTAAGCCGCTGCCCGTGCTGCGCGTGCACGGCCATGACTTGTTTCACCCTGCTGACGTTGCCAACGAGATCGGCCGCGCCCTCGCAGAGCGCTGCCGGGGTGGCGGCGCCGATCCTGAGTTTGTGCGTCACAAAACTCGCTGTGAGCGGTCGCCCGTGAACTTTTATACCTCTGAGCGGCACTCCTATAACGAAGCGTTCACAATGGCTGAACTCAGGTCAGCAATATCGTCCCTACGCAGTGTGTCGGAGGGCCCAGACGAAGTGCATAACGATATGCTTCGACACCTTCCACATTGCGCGGTTGAGACATTGCTGACTATGTTCAGCGCGATTTGGACCAATGGCGAGTTCCCGTTGGCCTGGCGAGAGGCCATCGTCATCCCACTGTGCAAGCCCGGCGAGAGTGGTTTAAACCCTCTTGATTATCGTCCCATGTCTTTGACATCTTCCTTGTGCAAACTTTTGGAGAAGATGGTTGACCTTCGCCTGACCTGGTTTTTAGAGACGAACAACGTGTTTGACAATGCTCAGTGCGGTCTCCGCAAAAAACCGTAGTACTGTGGACCACCTTTTAGCCCTAGACACAGCAGTGCGCGTTGCTTTTCGGGAACGACGTCATGTGGGAGGTGTGTTTTTTGACATCGAGGGTGCATACGACACGACGTGGCGACACGGCATTCTCTTAAAGGCTTTTGGGCAAGGTATTCGTGGTCGTATGGGCGTCTTTTTACAGAAGTGCTTAGATGATCGTTTTTTCCGTGTTCGTGTAGGAAACCATTTTTCTGACCGATTTCTGCAGGTGAACGGCGTGCCTCAGGGTGGTGTGTTAAGTGTGACACTCTTTGCCATTATGATAAACGATGTGGCAGACAGACTGCTTCGCTCTGTAGGAGGTCACTGTTCTCCGACGATCTCGCAATATGGTGTAAGGCGTCCAGTGCTATCTCGATGGAGAGGCAGTTGCAGTTGGCTGTCGGCCGCTTGGAGAAGTGGAGCCTGGCAAATGGCTTCCGTTTCTCAACGTCAAAAACAGTTGCGTGCCACTTTTGCCGCTCTCGCCGTGGCTGTCCCGCTTTATCTGTGCAACTGTACGGGAAACTGATTCCGTCGGAGCCAGTAGTGCGGTTTCTTGGACTGCAGTTTGACAAGCGATTGACGTACAGGGAACATTTTAAATCGCTGCGTGAGAAGTGTTTTAAATCACTGAACGTTTTAAAGTGTGTCGTAGGTACATCGTACGGTGCGGACAGAGTGACGTTGCTCTGTCTAGACAGATCCCTGATTCGCTCTAAGTTGGACTATGCTTGTTTTGTGTATGACTGCATGCGACTCCAGCAAGCGTACGTTGGACACAGTGCACAACTCTGCCTTGCGCATTGCTACGGGTGCCTTCAGAACGTCTCCCACCGCTAGTATCTTGGTGGAAGCTAACGAGCCACCTCTGGCTTTGCGACGGAAGGTGCTCGGGCTGCGGTATGCATGCAAGCTAGCTCAGTTCCCCGACCACCCGACATATGAGGCTGTGTTTTCTCCCAGCACAACAGCCCTATTTCGCACCGGACGATCTCTGAAAGCCACTCCTTTCTGTGTGAGAGTCCATGACCTCTTAATTGAGAGCGGTGTGCGACTGAGGTCCGTGGCACTTTCTTACGATCTAGACATACCTCCCTGGGAACTGGTGTCCCCTGTGGTCGACGTGTCTTTGGCTGAGAACCGGAAGCGCGACGTGGCCCCGGAGGAGCTACGGTGCAGAGCACTGGAGCACATGGCATCCTACGATAGTTATATGACTGCTTTCACCGATGGATCGAGGACGGAGGCTGGTGTGGGCTGTGCTTTCGTGTGTGGCCCTGACACTCGGTCATTTACTTTGCCACCCCATGCATCGGTTTATACGTCGAAACTTGTGGCTATTGGCAAGGCGCTCTGTTTTATTGAGGCTAGCGACGATGGTTTTTACGTACTCTTTACAGACTCGCTGAGCAGACTTTTAGCGCTGAAGTGCTTCTATCCGCGTCATCCCCTTATACAGGATATTTTAAGACGATTGGCAGCGTTAGACCGACATGGAAAGAGAGTGACGTTGTGTTGGATCCCAAGCCACGTGGGGATATCTGGCAACGAACGAGCCGATGCAGCCGCGAAGCGTGCGTCACGCATGTGTGTCACGCGTCGAACGTCTTTGCCTGCCAAGGACTTTTATCGTGTGTTTTCGTCGTATATGTATGACTTGTGGCAGCGTGAGTGGGATGCCCTCGGTCCGAATAAGCTCAAAAGTATTAAACCCCGCCTAGGACCTTGGGCCTCAAGTTCACGCGAAAACTGGCGAGAGGAGGTTATTCTCTGCCGTTTGCGCCTAGGCCACACGTACGTAACGCATCACCATCTGTTGAAGGGCGAAGAGAGAGGGATGTGCCCCCGCTGCAGTGAGCCCCTAACTGTGCGCCACGTGCTGATCACATGCGATGGTTTGATTTCAGAGCGTTTGCGGCACTTTGGGCACAGTGCGACACCTCGTACTTTGCTGGATTTGCTGGGTGATGAGTCTCGTTTTATAGAGACGGGACAGTCGTTCCGGTTTTTGTCGGATGTCGGTTTTTCTGCGGTGCTTTCACCCTACTAGTCACATGCGCTTTATTTTGTGTATGCTGTTGTAGGCAACTTTTTTGTCTTGACATAATTGCGCTATGTTACGCCGTGGGATTATGTTCATCGCCGTGACTCTTGTTAATGGTGCTACTTAAAGAAGTTATGGGCGCCGAATGACCCTGCAGTCGGTGCGCCCCTAAGCCCCAATAACCAACCAACTGTCGTTGTCGTCGGCGGTTGGGCCGGCCAGGCTTTGGGAAATCAGTTATTCGAAAGGCCCTGAATAGCGGTTTCTCATGTAAAAGCACTGCACGATTGTTAACATGAAACTTTCCGTCTTTTAAACCGAGGATATGGCGTCAGAGGCAAGGAATAGGAGGCGACTGAGGCCGTCCTTCACCCAATTTTCGCAAACTCGCTCGTTAGCCTCGTTTGCCCCATGCGTTTCACGCTCTCACACTAGGATGCACCCACTCGTGGCGACGCACTTATCTTCCAAGAACTCACCCATGCTCCGATCAAGTCCACCAGCACTCCGAGCTCAACACAAAGTCGGACCGCCTCGATATCTGGAATGCATGTCGCCGTACCGGACCCCAAGACGCCTGCTTTGGGGAGGCGGCGCCATGGCCCCGCCCCCGCCCGCCTTCGGAAATCCTGCGCAGGGCTGGCGGCCGAGGGTTCCGGCAGCGCGGCCTCGGTTGGGGAAAAGTCGCAGCGCCGCGTCGACCGTGTCCGGATCAGTCACGCGACTCCGCCGCGCCTCCGATGCTCCGATGCGGCTGGCGTCGCAGGAAAATCGACCACCCGGCGGCACTGCAACGCTCAGAACGCCTCACACTGGCCATGGCCGCCAGCTGGCATTGGACGCAGTTACCTGCTCGCCGCGTGTTACACGTGGATCGAAATCACAGGCATGCCGCGTTAAAACTGCAACATCGTGCTCGTCAGTGACGTCAGACGTCATGGGTGCCAAGGACAGATGTTCGCGATCGTCCCTACGTGTGGAAGCACATGCAGTAATCCTATATGTCGCTATGTATGCCGGCAATCTTGTGTGTCGGGATGCGTGATTCGATCGACAGCCATCTCATCAAGGAGTATAGTTTTGCTTTACGAACAGTTTTGCGAGATACGTGTTTCGGTATACGAGGAAGCCTCCGACCGGGGCTACAGCATTACTGCACGATAGGGGCGGGTTCCGCTGAGGTGCCGGTTCACGGTGCCAAACCCGGTCGGCGAAGGCATTGCCTGGGGGGGGGGGGCGTCAACAGGTGTATGGCAAGAAGCTTCTTGCGATGACATCACCAAACAGTATCAACTACATGACATCATTTTTGGCCCTGACTTTGGTTAACCTTGACAGTTTGTTTTATAAAAATAAGCAAAGTTAATGCAACGAAGGGCATCGAAATTTCGTGGTACTACATCGTTATGTTACGATGATACTAAAATCCGAATCGCAGTCTAAAACAAAAATAGTTAAATCCCTATAATTTCTTCTTGCTCTTTCTGCACTTGACAGATAACGTGTTTTTTTTTGGCCTTTTGCATTTTGGGAGAAGTTTGTACGGCCCTAGCCTGGCAACTGCCCGAGGTATTCATCACCCGGCTCTTGCTGAATGTTGTAAGGGGGGAGGGGGGTAGCAGGGATCATCAGGATTTGGATTACAGGATTTGCAGTTCTGGACTGCAATCCTTTTTCAAAGATTGCAGTTGTAATGAAATCATTAAAAAAGGATTGGATTGAGGATTGCGTTACACATCGCGCAATAGCCACAGCGAAATCATTCTTCAGACTCTCAAAAGATGCCAGCGGCAATATATATTTAGCCTGTGGTGTCATACTAGATCCCATGCACGTTTAACCGAAGTAATATCAGTTTAAGATTAAAGCTTAAAACTTTATACTTCTCATTTCAATATTATAGATAGATAATTTTTAAAGGTATTCGTCATCATAATCCGTATTCGATAAAAAAACACAGTGTGAAACATGGCCAGTACTGACTTAGTCCCTTCCAGAATCTATGCTGCCAATTAGCAGGTGTTTCCAGCGGAGCTGGCGCGGTTTTTGTTATGGACGCGATGTTGGGTGTCAAAGACACAGACAAAGTGACAAAAGCTCTATCTCAGATGGCTGACTGACGTCAGACGCAAGACTTGATTCAACACTGTGGACACCTAAGCCCAAGAGGTTTTACGCCCTAACTCTCAAACAACATTCTATCTGTTGATCTCAGGGGTGTCGATTTATGTTCTTTCGAGGGGGCCCTGGCACACCCCATGTTGGTCTGGGCCTATCCCATGTTGGATTGGGCCCTTCCAATATTTTCTGTGAATTTTAAAGGGCATTGGACAAAAATAACGAAGGAAACGGCCGCAATAAATAACAGATAGCCAGAAAGTATAGAATAAGGCATAATGTAATGTATCTACCTATCCTTCTATCTTATATATATATATGTACCTATATACATGGGATATACACAATTGTTTATTTGAAAAACAGGAATAAAAAAGAACAAAAAATTCCATTGATCAAAATAAAGTGTGTAAAACCGCTGGGAACATTTGGGAAGAGGTTAGGTTGTCAGGCCGACGGCTCGACCCACCCAATCATTTACAGAAACTGACGCCCCTGGTTGGTCTTGCCCTTGTCACTGAGTACGGTTAACGTCATTTTGCAATGCACGGTCACAGTACGGGAGAGCTGATCGTAAGTCTGGTGCTGTTTTGCGGTATTTTTGTACTCTGCTGGTTGCTGGTGGAGGACTCAATGCGGATTTCGCATGAGGCCGTCGCAGGTCTATGGCAAGTCGTCGCGAGGTATTAGGCTACGACTCCCACTCAAAATTCAGCTTTCATGCTCATTTCATGCGTTGCACGGTACATATGTCTAGCATTGGCGAGGCTAGCATTGGACTGATGAAAAGTTGCGAGTTTGATACTACGTTACATTTGAGGGGTGAGCTGTAGAAGTTCTACTTTGGATTTAAAAATGCTGAAGTGCGCATGGGAAATCACAAAATTCCTCTTAATCAATGTCATCAATGCAAAAAATACATATTTTAATATCTGTACATCCAAAATCGCACATGGTTTCCTATTTAGCCTATTTCTTATGAGCAGTACGCCAGGCCTCCGTGTGAGCTGGACAGCTGTACTGCACAAATATCGTAAGCATATCTTGCTTATTAAACTGGAAGGTGTTTCTAGCCTGACGGCCGAGACTGCGGTGTCACATACGGCTTTATGCGAGTTTTTAAGCACGCTTCGAACGTTGACTTCGACGACGGTCGCTGTAACCCGCGCACGACCGTCGGTCGGCGACGATGACGCCCGACGGGGGGGGGGGGCGGTTGGCCGCCCCCCTCTAACTCACGAACAGTTGGTCGCACGATAAAAAGTAGCACACCGTTGGAAAGCTTGTGATGAGTAAAGTTCGAAACGAGTCTCATTTTTAATTTTAGATGATATGTGAGCAATTTATGTCCTATAAATGTTTTCTCATAGCCGACTGCATGAGACCGAGAAATGGCCTGCATCTCAAGGGCTGTGACTAATAACGCATTGGTAAAGGCAACAGCGCACAAGTAAAGGTCCGCAGATGACGATATACGTCTAATTCTTCAGATTTATACAATGTATACGCCGAAACGTTGAGTTAAAGACACGGCAGTTTTCGCGCCGGCTGACGGCGGGTGCCGCAGCCGTACGCAACAGGAAATTAACGGGAACTAACTTTAGCGTTCCTTTGTTTTCGCGACATAAGCCTATCTATGTAAATTTTATTGGTGTTAGTGATTGTTGTGATGGTTTCTCATGCTTAAATTTTGGAAAAACTCATTAGTTACCAATCTACACAATTGGCCGAGCTTTATTCGCGACAGCCTGTTTATTTCCAAAAATATGCAATTTTTTAATACTTTTTGAGGTTCCTGGTATTACTCACGTCTGTGCAAGCAAGTTCGGCCATTTTCTACCCATTCTGAGTAATTCGTCGTTGATTCTGACGGTGGTACATTTTGGCTCACAAAAGTTATTCGTGACCTGACCTCAGGTCAATGTCTGGAAGTACTGATACTTTGCCCAATGATGGTAACTAGATGTCTGCTTCATTCCACATTAAAAATGTTATAAAATATTCCGCCAATTTCCGAAAAAAAACGACGACATGTCTTAAAAATGGGCTTGACCTTAGGTCAATGGCCCAGAAAATTCCAAAATATCTGAGATAACAGATTTGTTGCATCTATCACGACCACTAATGCCTGAAAGTATTATTGTGATATCTTGTTTTCCGAAAAAAGTTACAGGGCGCTAAACTTTTTTTGACATAGGACGTTTAACCTGACCTAGGTCAGGCACCTAACTTGGCCTGAGGTCAAAACTTTGACACAAGATGTAAAAATTAATGAAGCAAAAGGTACAGGAAATTTCGTGGCTCTGTGTTTGTTTGTTCTCTCGCAATCCCAGAAAAACCTCAGGGGCGATCAACTGCCCCCCAGTCGGGGGCGGGTTAAGGCGAACGTAGTCACCCAATGACATTTGAATCCACGTTTCCCACCCTCCAAGAGGATGAAGAGGGGGACAAATATGGTTGCCCCTCTCCCCCTCTAAGATTGTATCCTGGGTCCGTCATTGGGTCTTATTGCATACGAGTGAGATCACTGTTCGAAGCTCCTATGAACGAAGTGGAAGTTACGGAGTTTGTGGATGTCGACAGCAAAATGCATGGACAAGGAGACAAATAGCCCGCCTCCGTGCGCTGTCGGCGCCACTGACAAAAACATCCAAACTGGCCCCCTTAAAACGCTGAAAATTATGTTTGCTCTCCTGATCCCTTAGCTTGGGATTAATCTGCAAACAAGCATTCATTGTATGGGGAAGTACTTTAACATGAAGTCTGCTAAAATTGAAACCTGGCAAATTTAAAACGTGTCTGCCAACTTTTCCACCACAGCAAGGTAGTCTGTGGGTGTCAAAGCAGCTGAGGATGAAAAAAGTTGACAATTACGTCCGGGTAGTAAGCACGCTAAAATAAGAACCCGTTAACCTGAGTCGGTGGACCTCTGCTGTACATGCCTATCAACTAGACATTAAATGGCAGAAATACGGCTGTACGTAACAAGCTGCCTGTCTTGTTCCACTGCCACTGAAGAATTCTCCACAACGCCTCAGGTGGGCATTTCTGATTTACTTTCCCCGAAAGATAAAGTCTGGTTATCTGCGTTAAGGTCATCAAAAAGCTACAAAATCCACCCGCGTTCAGTGTAAAACCGGCCTTGCGAGCCTTCATACTTTTCTAAACGGCAGACTCAATACGGTCAATAAGAGCAAATTAGTTGATATGTAGGAACGGCAATGAACTTCTCCAGGTTACCTCAACTGAGCATTTTTTAATTTCCTTCTGGCAATCGAATAAATCGGCATTTTACGCAAAAAACGGAAGAATTCCCTATGACGGGCTGCGGGCCGGCGGCGCCCGTACGAGTCCGCTATTGCGCGAAATGGACCACCATGACTTTTTTGTAAGCCGTTACTTAACACATGAGAAGGACTCAAGGACACAGACTCAAGGTCAAGTTGACTTGTGGTCGATATGCGTTTACGAAGTAGCTGCGGTCGTGGTAGTGGGCAAAGTCTCGTATCCCCTCGCGTCAAAGAGTAACCCTGATCTGACGCGCACTAGAGCAAGTCGGGAGGCCGACTGCCCAGCGCTCGCCAGCCTGCTTCTGAGGTCAGTTCGGGGCAACCTTGAAGGTGAAAGCTCAGCCCACCAACGAAAGAGATGAAAATGTATTTCTTAGGGGCTTATGGAAATAATGTAGCGAAAGCTTGGGACATTTCCCTAATTTCGGGTTGACTGAAGGGGGGGGGGCGGTGGCAAGCCTTAGTTCTCTCCGTCCCAGACTGAATCCTGGTTACGCGACGGATCACAGCCAGCGAGTTCAGTCAGCTTTGGCCAGTGGTGCTGCGTAACGAGATTTTCAGGCTCTTCAGTGTGCAGAAACTTTTCTCGGAGCTGACGGTGCTGACAGGCACTGCCAAAAAGTCGGAACCTATTCCGACATATTTTCACTGGGTGTCTAAAAATCTCCGACAAAGCACCTACGAAAATTTCTGCACATTGCGAAATCTCTTACGACGGTTCTCTGAGATGTATGACGCCTGTCAAAGTTTCCGGAAAGTTATACGTTAGAAAGTCTACTTTTGTGCAAGTTTATATACATTTGGGGTAGCCGCACGTGCAACATGACTAACCCTTTGGCTGATGCACCAAAGATCGTGTGTCGCCGTCTCAGCATTGATATGCGTTAGTGTGTTTAGCAGCTTATGCTTCAGACGGCTGATTGACACCTGATGAGACACAGGATTTGACTCAAGGCACGGATGCTTAGGCGCAAGAGACTGTGCGTCCTAACTCACAACAAACAAACGAACAGTTTATGCTTGGTGTCTATACCTAGCCACTACAGCTGTTTTCATTCACGTAGTCAGGATTTGCCTCGGGGGAGGGGCAAATGTCCTATTTTGTAATATGCTACTGGCATATGACGAAAGTTATGGGAAAAAATCAGCAATTCTATGGAACTGCCTTCAAATTAACCTACGGGAATACATATATTGTTTGTTTTCGCAACATATATATGATCATTATTCCGTATTCGTGCGAAATCGCTATATATCTAGTGAAGAGCGCTTGATTCAGGGGGCCATGACCCCCATGCCTCTCCCTGGCTACGTCCCTGGCCGTTTTTGTCCGAAAGCACTACTGTTAGCAGGTAACAAGGCATTCCATTGACACTGCAGAATTATGTCATTGTAGTTGAGCATTATCTGTGAAAAAGCCAAGGTGTTAAACAGATCCTGGAGGTGCAAACCAATTTACAGGTCCTTTTTACCACGTGAGCAGGGGTGTCGAACTGCATTCTTTTGAGAGAGTCCTGGCCCTCCCAATGCTGATTTGGGCCCCCCGATGTTGGTTCGGGCCCGCCAATATGTTCGGTCGGTTTTAAAGGTGAATGGGCAAAAATAATGAAAAAATGGCCGCAGTAGATGAGAGATAGGCGGAAGGTATACAACAAAGCATAAAGTGATTATCTATATATATATATATATATATATATATATATATATATATATATATACGTATATTTGTATATACGCGGGGATATACGAAATCTTTTATTTCGAAAATAGTACCAAGACACAAACTTCCATTGACCAAAACAAAGTGGGCTAAATGGCTAAATCCGTTAAGAAACCCACATTTTGGGGAGGTTAGGTTGTCGGGCGCTCGCCTCCGCCCACCCAATCATTTACAGAAAATGACGCCCCTGCATGTGGGCATTGTTTTCTGTTCCTCAAATATCGACATGAAACCCAACTGAGCTTCCGGTAATATACCTGTTGTAAAGTAAAAAGCATGGAAGCCCAGATTCAGGTCCACAGCCACGGACGAGACACACTTCATGCAGCGGAACCCACGGAGGGAGGAAAACATTACCGGGAATGGGGGCAACTTAAAACACAAGTTAACACCAGATTACTCCTCTAATGCAGTCGGAAATGAAGGATTCTGTGTGCCATCCTTCAGACAATTTTACGGACGTGCAATGCATTAGTAATGTATGCATTGCTAATATGTTGAGTAGTTGTGGCGCACTCCTGGTCACTGGTAAATACATATTCATGTATTAATCCGAATCAAACATACTTCGTCTTCATCATAAACAAACGCTTCGCACGAAAGGTGATACATCGTTAGATATCAAGCAAACTCGACAACACGGCTAAATTACAGAACGCCATCGGCTCTATAACGTCATTTAAGCACGTCCTTGAGTGATCTCGACAACAAATCCGCCAAATTATGCAGAATTGATGTGCCGAGAGGCATCTATTTCAAATTTGGCGGTGCTGTGCCGCTTGCTTATGGAGTTATGCAGCAGAGAAAAAAGGCTCGTCCGATCTTACCCTGCTCCGGCCCACAGCAAGCGATGGGCTAGCTGATACTGACTGAAAACTGATGTCGTTGCAAAGTCTCTAAGACTTTACATATAGGCTGAGGAGCCTTGCTTGACACGAGCACCGTCGGTCTTCTGAGAATGACACGCCCTGATGAGTGCCGGGCATATTTTGCCACCTGTTTTTCCTGATCTGTTCAACTGATTTAAAAGAAATCATGAGGAGATTTAGTGTCCTTGGTGACACGACGACGCCCCAGGACCGCATGATTTAGGTTTAGGCCATTCAGGTCAGATGGGGTCAACTGTGTAATAAGCACCACTCTCCCTTTTTTCCGTCTGCTGAATTGATAGCAGACAAACTTTTTGGAATCTTGGTCCGCATAATAAACTTTCGTACCGCAAATCAAAGGCACATGGGTTAGATCAATCGAGATCAACCCAGTTCGATACCTGAAATTGCTGCGTTTCATCAAAAGGATGCGAAACACAATCTTATGGGTCATTAGTAGATAAGAAATCCTTATATCTCCGTCAGTCAAGTGACATTCTTACGTCATCTGAGCTCAGGGATGTCGATTTCTGTAAATGTTTGGGGGGGGGTGGGGTGCGAGCGAGGGCCTGGCATCCTAACTTCCCTCGAAATGTGGATTTCTCAACGGAGTTAGCCCACTTTACTTTGACCAACGAATATTTATAAGCTTTTTTGTCACTATGTATCGAATAAAAACTGCACTTATCCCCATGTATCTAGGCATATATGAACATATAAATATAAATATATACATATATGTATGTATGGAAGACAGAAAGATAGATAGATACATCGCTTTAGACTTTATACTTTATTTTCTGCCTATCTCTTATCTGTTGATGCCGTTCTCTTCGTTGCTATTACTCATTTCCCCTTAAAACCGACAGAAAATATTGGAGGGGGCCCAAATCAACATTGAGTAGGCCCAAATCAACATTGGGCGGGCCAGAGCCCTCTCAGAAGACTACAGATTGACATCCCTGTCTGAGCTCACCCCAATTCAGCCGACATCGGCAAAATGCATCCTGACAAAATCTAATCGGACCATTTGGGTCGATTTAGAGAAAAGGAAATAATATTCTGTTTTCACGTACTGGCCTTGAGGACCTTCGGTTGACCTGAACTAGACTGCCGACGTTTTGGGAAACTTGGATTAACGTTGGTCCCGTACGGAGGAGGGCTTTCGGAAGTCCTCATCATTTTTTTTTTTTTGGCTGCCATCTTCAGAATTTGGATGCAGCTTTGCGAAACTTGTTGTCTTTTCTTTTTCTTCACTTCTCCTAATTCTTCGTGTCATACCAGTTTTTCACAATGTTCTTTTCCGCCAGGGGCGGAGCAAGGCCAGGTTTTTGAAAGGTACCTCAGGCCTTGTTTGGGACTGTTGAACGTAGGAAACAAAATGGTTGCGAAAAAATCTAGTTTTTAAGATGAGATAAAACTGAAAATTTAAAGGATTGCATAGATCAATAACTAGGCAAACACACATGTTGACCTGAAACCGTTTCACGATTTGAGGCCAAGGTCAAAATTCAAAATTTGGTTTCAGGCATATTTTCGGCGCTATTCTTTTACGAAACGAAACGAAATGCATTTAACTTACCACAATTTGCTACATTTTTGTTTCAGGCTTCAGGTGGATATCAGGTTTGGTTACGAAACTGTGACTTAACATGCACGCTTGCGTACCCTACATCACGAGGGTCATGAACATAGAGGACATTAAGAAATATATCCAGTTCAAACGGTTGACATCGTTTTAAAGCACTATGACACAAACCCAATACATCTGTTGTGTATGAGGTCGTCTTAGGTCAATCGAGGTCAAAAGGCATAAGCTAATCTGTTGAAAATGCAGCCATGACAGTTACGCCTTTTCAAGTCTTTGGTATCGCCTATGGCAACATTACAAATAATGTAGTACGATTTGTACTTCTTTAGTATAAAATGACGATTAGGTAAAAGCCAAAAAAATGGTCAGCTCTCAAGTTAAATCATTAAAAAACTAAACCTCCCATTTTTCGGGCCCTGTGAACGCATATGAATTTCGTCAAAATTCTAAGCTTGTGGACCAAAAGGAAAGACCAATGAACTACTTCTCGATTCATACCAATTACATAAAAATCGGCTCATAATCATCAGAGTTATAACGAGTAAAAACAGTTCCCTTCCTGACTTTTTTTTGCGCATGCATCCGTCCCAAACAAGGTTTTCAGGCTTTCTTTTTTTAAAAAGTGTATTTTATATCGTGGGGAAACAGACTGCCGTTTTTTCTGCGAAGAAATCATACGGATAGTCATTGAGATCTCGGGGGAGGGGACACCTCTTCCTATATGGGATGCTTCAAAGCGTTGTGGGTATGGGAAGAGGGTTAATCATGTAGCCGAAATCCTTACTAAAGTCCCGTTCCACGCTTTACAGAATGCTGCATTTTCATTACCTTGCTTCGAATGGCCTCGATTGACCTGACTTAGGTCACTTAAGCTTCATAGTAAGTACATTCATCCTGTAGATTAACTCCCCACAAAGTTACGCTGAAGTCGTACAGATACATCTGCGGAAAAGGCAATGAGTAATGTCCATCGTTTGATTTTGGTTGATCTCGATGGGTGTAACCCAGTCTAAATGTATTAGCCTCTGGATTATGCATTTTTCTCTCATGGGTTCAAGCTCCCCACAATGTTCTGTAGCCGGCTGAGAGAATATGTTCTGTACGCAACATGGCGTCCGTCCTGCGGCCCGACACGACGCGTCCGCCGCCGACGTTGGATCGGCCGCGTGACCGGTCTCCCGACTTCGCCGAGCTTTAGTCAAAAAGTTGTGAACGGATTAAAAAAAAGGATGCGTGCGAAGGTTTGCGAAAGATAGATCGAATTTCAAAGTTCTAGCGCTATTACTGCGGAAGTTATGAACAAAAAACATTCGGTGTTGGAAGTTTCCCTTCTCCTCAGTACGCGTGCACTAATCAACGTGTCTGATGTAGCCATGGTAAGAAATTTCATCGGAAAACAAAGAGAGCTGAAAGATCATCATCATTGAACTATTCCTGCTGTTGAATCGCACGGGTTGGCGATCGGCAAGAGAAGAGAGAAGACAAAAGAGACATCAGGAGAGAGAGAGAGAGAGAAGGGAAATTCAATTGTTACGCATAAAGTACATGTCTATGAGCCGGATTGGTGCAAGAGCGTTAAAAAGCTTAAATCTTAGCACCGCTTGTTCCATTCGTTACCAGCATGACGTCCGCCACTGGGAGGTCTCCGGGGATCTAAATACACGCAACGGTGTGCTCAGCCGCACGGTCTAGTGCCCCGAGACAGGAACAGCCAACGCGGTTGTTGAGCTTCTGAAGCGTTATTTTAAAAATACCAGGCAACCAGTCGACCACTGGTAGTGCCGAGACTTACACCGCACAAAAGTACATTTAGTATGCTAAACTGAAGTATAGCTTACCATATACCGAAGACGGCAAAAAGTATTAGCACGTGCCGTATAGTTAAACCCGGGTTAAGATTTTTACTGCAGTGCTTTATCAATTGGAAGAAGGAAAAAGCCCACGGTCAAAACGTTAATCTAGAAATATTGAGCCACACCCCCGGATAGTTCAATGACTTTCATTTGTTAACGATAATGATTTTAACTATGATCACTTCACTTTAATTTGGTGCGCATATTCGGGGAACGGCCTAATCAATATAGCTTGACACCTGCTCGCTGTATTTTTCGTTGAAAGGAAAAACACTTCTGACAGAAGGAATGCAATGTATTGGCACCAACAATGGTAATTCCCTTTTGGTCATACAACAAAGAACTGATGGCAGAGCGTGGCTAGCACTAATTGTCAATGATGACGTCAATGGTGACGACGTCACTTGCTTGAATTCAAACACTACTAGTTACGAATACAATACGTTTAGGCTGGGTCAAATCCATCGAGATGAACCAAAATCAAACGATGAACATTGAATTTAAGCACTACTAGTGACGACAGTGATGGCTCGACTTGTGACGACTCAGGTTTCATGTTTGTTGCTCCCAGCAAACTGGACTCCCCATGCTACCCTACACGCAGATATCTTACCAGAATCGCGGTTGTAACGGCACGTGACAAAACTCATGCTAAATTCGGCCAGCAATAATTCCTTAAACACCTCTGTGTTGTCTTGAATTCTGGCCTCGCGCTATCGCGCTCGGCCAAAAAATCAAGTCATGACTTCGGTTTTTAAAGGATTATTTAACCCGGCCTCATGCAGTATTATACAAAACCGTACAGAAGTATGCTATGTAGGGATGACCAGCCGAACGCGTGGGTCACGCTGGTTCCACGGAAACGGAATCTGACGTAAATGCACAATGTATGCGAGTTATGTCATGCAAGCAGCAAAACGAGGTGCGTGAAATGTGGCAATTTTTCATGGCACTGAACGCTTTTTCATACAACAAACTTTCCAAACAGAATTTCCAAGGCTGTTGTCATTACACTCTCATACTATTCTTTAATTCTGGCAAAGCCGATTTTTTTAGCCTTACCCACTTAATGCGGCCGTAACAGGATAATAACAGTCGGGTCTGTGATAACTGCATCAAACGTCATGACAAAACAGGAAAATTGGCGGGACATTTTTCGACGGTTCCCTGGACGGCTCGAGGTCGGCCGATAAGGTCCAGCGTTTCCACTGACGGCGATTAAGGACTACATCCGTTGCATGGGTTTGATTGTTCGTTCGCATCTGTACCCATCTTGCAGCGGTATACGGCAGTCCGTAAACTCTTCAGACACTGAACGACGCCCGCGATCCCTCACTGAGAACCTCTCTGACCGTCGGGACAGGCAAGGCTAGCTCCCATCCCCTTCCCTCCCCCCGTTCCGGACATCCTCCACATTTTTGCGTCTTTGTGTGTCGTGACGAGTTCGTTCAGCGCAGCAAACTGGGTCGCGTGACTATGTTACTTTTGTGGGCCGTTGTCAGACGGAACTGACGACTATCACCGGTGCAGGCCTGAAATAGGGGATTCACGATCTGTCTGCAACAGGATATGCCACTTCACGGATTCCATTACTATTTGTTTCGGCCTCGGATGAGGTGACAAGGATGTTTGCCGTTTGATAATGCAGGGGGTCTATAAACTTTTAGGGGTATTCCACGACAGATCGGCAATAGAGTAGTGCCCTCATAACTGAGATCGGGACAAAAATTGGTGTAAAGGATTGCCGTATGCCCTGAATCCACCCGCGCAAATTTTAGTTGGATCAGATCAACGGTTCATGAGTTATACCTTCTGGAATTTCTGCGAGCTCGCGCTGCAAGGGTTTGTTCGGTGGTCGATAATTGTGTGAAATATTATTCGAAATATAAATATCAGGATACTTTCAAAACTGCAAAGGTTTAAGGAAACCGTTCCTCACAGATCAGACTTTAAATATATGATAAATAATAAAAAGGTTATGGCATGGCCTCAGGTCACGTCACCTTCGGTGAACTCGACGCCCTCGATAATGTTTTTTTTTTTTAGCCGGAATGGGAAACCAATATTTTGGCTTCATATAAAGCGAATAGAAAATAGCGTTTTTGTTGTAAATGCTCATTCTGAGAGCGCAAACATTACCATATATGAAGGTCTTCGAGACCACACTCATGACCACAAGAACTAAAAGAGCTACGGAGATGAGAATGGCATCCTCGAAAGGTCGCCAAATTTTATGAGAATTATTGCATATCAATTAACTCAGTATTAGTAATTCAGCGTGAAAAGGTCAGACAAGGTCACTTTGTGACATCCAAAACCCGTGGGCAATAAAAACAAATATGGCTGTCCTTTAAATTGGTCTTGAGTACTGAACAGTCAAGAAAGCGTCGGAAACGCATCTTTCATTGTCAAAAAGTAATTATATTTTCCTCAGGTTATGTCGGGTCAGGCCACGCGTGCGTTTTGAAACCGTCACTGCAAACGTTTTGTCAGATATGGAAAATGTTATTAGGGATAACTCGCATGGAAGTCAAGAACAGGTCAGGTGAGGTCAGGTCAAGGATAACATCAGGCAAAATGTGTCTGTCTCGTTCGAAAAATCGCGGTGACACAGAAAAAAGCGAAGTCTTGCAACACGTCCAAGATCACAAAGACGGCCTAAAGCCACTAAAAGAAGAGCTATAACAGGCAGCATAGTCAGGTAAGGTCAACCCAGGTCAAATGAATAATCGTTCGTATCAGAGGAAAAAATAGGCAAAAAAGAAAAATAGAAAAAGCAAAAAAGTGTGAAGAGTATATGCTGTATTAAATCTTTTCATGAAATTTCATGGTGTCTCAAATGACAAGTGTCCTTGAAATGATATCGGGTCATGTCAGGTCGCAGAAGGTCATGGCATTTCAACGACTTCACGAGCGTAAACTGGAATGTACACCATCCCATCGTGCTTCACCAGAAGTGAATGGCAAATGCATTTCTTATCCGTCCTGTGGCACAGTGATTTTTCGAATGGGATAGACACATTTTGCCTGCTATCGTCCTTGAGCTGACCTGATCTGGCCTATCTTTGACTTTTGTGTCATTTAACAGCATATCGGCATGATTATGGCGATAAAATGGCGTTTGGTTGACATTCGCAACTTTAACCAATCACGAAATACGAATATTGTAATATCTGGACTTGGCTGACCTGATATGAGCCTAGATGATCTATGTTTATCTTTTTCCTGGTAAAATCACAATATCTGACCAAACATTCGCAACAGTGTTCCCAAAACCTATGCCTGAAGTAACTTTGTTTGAGTGTCAGGTTTCGACATAAATCAGTGCTGTGTTCCAATCGCAGCTGGCCTGACCTGAGGTGACCTGAAGAGTAGAAAATCGCCTTTTGACTATGCAAAGCGCTCTTGGTCCTTTTTGAGCTGTTCAGTACCCAAGATCAGATTATAGGACTGTCGTATTTGCTTTTGATGCCCACAAATTTCGGATGTCACGACATGATTTTGCTTGACCTCCTGGGCCTAAACGATTTTTTAATTGGTGTCATACCAATCTCCGTAGCTCTCTTGGTTCACGAGATCATTAGCTTGGTCTCGAGAAATTTCATGTATGGTAAGTCCTAAAAAATATAGCATTTAAAAACAAGCTAAAAATAAGCATTATAACAAAACGCAGTTTCTTATTTGCGATACATAAAGCCAGAATAATGGCCTTCCATTCCGGCTTAAAAAAGATTTCACATTTTAAATGCATCGAGGTCAAGGGAGGTCAGGTCTGAGATCATACGATAAATGTTCTTACTTTATATATTAAAAATCTGATCAGAAAATATTTTCTAGGGCCTTTGCAATTTCAGAAATGTCCTGGTATTTATATTCTTGAATGATATTTCATACAGTTATCGACCACCGAACAAAGCCTTGCAGCATCACCTCGCAGAAATGCCGGTGGCTATAACTCCTCAACCGTTGATACGACCCCTTTCCACCAATCTTGGTCAATATCTGAGACATGAAGGTGGACAATAACTCCTTTGCCGTGTCGATTCGTTGTGGAATGTCCCTTCGGTTACAGTCATGAACCTGTTGTTGTGTTAACTGTTGGCTGGACTGACCAGGGCTAACTTTCTTTTGGCAAGAAGAGGTTAATGCTTGTACCAATTACTGATCAACGCAGTATTGAGCATTTGTCAAGGTATTATGTATTCTTCACGAAACGCACATTCGAAAAAGTAAATAATGGTCCGAGGATTTCACGGACATGTGGGGTAACGGACCAATGACCTGACACGCAGACTGTAGTGCACTTAACAAGGCTACATGATGTTAGCTGCCCACATCTTAGGCTGATGGGTGCAGGCGCCTGTACTTTTGGTGTTGCGAGATCATCACCAGTAATCATTGGTGAGAGTAGTATTATTAGTATGGTTTGTATTATAGTAGTATTTTTAGAACATCATTAGTTAGTCAGCAATACGTCCCTGGAAATGTTTGGGAAGAAAGGAACGGAAGCCGTTTTGGGAACATCATCAACATTTGGTGTTCATAAAAACTGCCGAACATGAAACATCGGGATTAAATGCAACTCCTAAGCATAAAAAAATATTTTCTGATTTCTGCACATTAGAGAAAAAAGGTGTATTTTTATGCTTATGCCGCTGGACATGGATTACTAAAGAAATTCAGAACACTGGATCTTCTCTATTTTTGGAAGAAACATCGTTCAGATTTCTGTTTCCCCCCCCTCCCCAACACCGGTCTTATCTATCGGCTTCGCTGTAACGTTAGATTTTGCAACAGCTGGGCCTAGAGACAACATTCTTTCGTTCCCCTCGGGTGGAATCCATGCCATGCGGTTTTAGGAACAAAGAGTGGTTCGTGATTTCTGTATCAGTTTAAATTCAGCGTTTCACCCTGCTCGACATTCTAAAAATGATTCGAGTTGGTGTCCAATCTAAACGATTCCAACGGCAATCAATGGGGCTTGTCTTTCTCATCTCAGGATGTCAGACTCGAATTTACTGTGGCCATATTCACAAATTCGGTTGGTAAATAACGCCCTAATCACAAAAATGGATGCATCCTAATGTAGCAAATAAGCGCATTTTGCACTGTTTCAGAGGAACACCTTTGACGTTTTCGAGACATCATCTGACACTGACATGACGGTGCAATGCCTCTGTTATCTTAGGATGAAAATCTCGTGGGTGAGGGTAGGAGATAGTCTGGACCCTACTCTATTGCTTTTGAGATATCTTAACCCTATTCCCGGAAGGGGGGGGGCTGAATCCGCCCCCCTCGGGTTTTTTGCTTGCCAATTTCAGGCTTTTTGATGCAGCTCCACGAAACTTGGTGACTTTTCCTAGCTATTCTTTCTACGTGCTGTGACAAAATTTCAAAATCCTATTTTGCTCAAGGGCGGAGCCAGGCAACGTTTTTGGGAGGCACCTCATGCCGTTTTTGGCCATGTTAAGGGTAGAAGGAAAATGTCTGCCAAAAACAGAGTTTTAAAGACGGAACTTAAAACTTTATATGGATGTATAGCTAAATAGTTGGGCAATGTGCAGATGTAATTTTGTTTACCTGAGGTCATTTTACAAGGTCAGGTCAAGGTCAAAAGTCAAAATTGTTTTTTGCAATAATTTCGGCGCCGTTTTTTCAAATGCCAAACCCGGGACATATATCACGTAGAAGGGTGCCTTCTACTTCTGTACCAAGTTTCAGCTTGATATCAGGTCGGGTCACGGAGCTATGACCTAAAATGTCAGTGCGCGTACTCTATATCGCAATAGCCATAACATGAAATTTTTGAAATGGAGTGAATTCAAATGATTGAAAACGTTTATAGATAATATTAAATGCACACGAGATCATTCGAAGTGACCCCAAGGTCACTAGAGGTCATTTAAGGTCAAAGGTCATAAGTTGATCTGAGAAACGTGTGACCATGACAGTTCCCCCTTTTTCATGTTCCTGGCACCGCCTATGCTAACATTATACAAACATTGTAATGCGATTTGTACTCCTTTAGTATGACATGACCAGCAGAAGCCAAAAAAGGGTGTTTGCCTCTTTTGCTCATTCAGTTGTTAGAAAACTAATCCTCCTATTTTTGAAACCCTGTGAACGCCCATCAATTTTCTCAAAATTTCAGATTTGCGGACCCATGGTAAAAGCCCTATTTATAATCTCTCGATTCATGCCAGTTTCATCGAAATCGGTTGATAAACAACGGAGTTATAAGAAGTCCAAAAGTGACCCCTCTTTTGACATTTTTGCCCCCCTGTATCCACAAATTTCAAAATTTTGAAAATTTCTTTTTATAAAAATGTAGTTCACGTTACGGCAAATGGATTGCTGTTTGTTGCGATGAAATCGGACGAGTAGTTCTCGAGATCTCAGGGGGGCCGAATTCGCCCCCCTGCCGGGAATCGACCATACCGTCTAGCCCTCCGGGAATAGGGTTAACAGTAATATCAGGAGTTCGGTGGAAAAAGACAATTTAAAATTTCTATTGATCCCACTCCCAATACTTCTACAAAAACTCCAGCCAACATGTTCAGACTACATCAACCATATGTATCAAACATCGCCAGTGCTCCTGCTGAGTGAAAACACATTGCTGTGTCCATGCGAGTGTATGTGTATGATCTACCCTACTATATGGGACACTAGGATTTCACTCCTCTTGTTACTGGCCACGGGTGATAATTGTCTCATCTCGTGCCGTTATTTGTAATGCTTTTCATGTGCCGTTATTTTTCTGCATGTGTGTGTGTGTGTGTGTGTGTGTGTGTGTGTGTGTGTGTGTTTGTTCTTTCTAGCATCCACCATCATTATTCTCCTTGCATTCAATTGCTGATCGCCGCCACTGACAATCCACAGTGCCTCGGCGAACCCGACTCTTCTCCCGGACTGGTGTCGCTTCGACCGTCGTTCGCCCTCGGTCCGTTGCTCCGCTCTTCTTTTTTGGTTAGGTCAAAAGGCGCTGTCCGGCCCCTGTCTGTCGTAGGGCCACAGCTCATTATTGCGGTGTCCCGACAGGATGGGTGCCCACGGATGCAGCTGCCCAGAATACGCCCCCCACGGCCCCCCTTCCCCCCTCATATCCACATATACTTTGACTAATTCTCAATTGGCACTCTTCAGTATGCACATGACTCTAAACTGATTGTTTGTAATGGGGGAAGGGGCACTGAGGCAAACCCGGACCGCAACGTTTAACCAGAACAAACAGATTTACGGTAACACACGTCCGTATCAACAGCATAATTTCTCCCAACATGTTAGGCAAACTTGGGCAATTTGCAAACATCAACAGCACTGATATTTTAGCTCTTGCAGAAATTAAATTGGACGAGAGCGTGAACCCTGCTTTTTTACCCTTGACCAGTTCGTGTTCCTTTCACACGCCCTAGGACGAGATGCGGAGTGGGGACCGTTGTCTATGCCCGAGCACACCTGTCCGTCAGCCGGGTGAATGATCTGGAATTAGACGGGGAAGAATGGATCGGGTGCAGAATTAAAACCGGCAACACTTCGCTGATGATATGCTGCGTCTATCTCTCACCAAATTTATTGGAAGACAGACTTGTCATGTTCATCGATAGATTTATGAAAAAAGTCAGCGTGGCTTACGCCCAAAATCCTTCGGTTTTTTTTATCACAGGCGACTTCAGCGTAAGCAAAACACTTCCCACGAACAAGGAAACAGTGACATCGCACCATTTGACAGAAGATTGCTAGGCATGGCTGAAACACTTTATCTTAGTCAATTAATCGACCAACTGACTGAAATGACAGGAAGTTCGGCCAGTTTGTACGACTTGATGTTCACGAATAACTGCGACCTCATAAATGACTGCGGCGCGCTTTCCTCTTTCTCAAGATTAGATTATTTCCCGATTTTCCATCAACTTCAGATTCCCATACGCCATACACCAATTGCTTTTAAAGCCTCGTGGAACTGTGAAAAACTAGACACCGACAGATTCATCCAACTGCTTATCAGTACGGATTGGAGACGTATATGAAACATAGACGGCATCCATACAGCGCCCTCGGAGTTTTTAGTGCCATTGTGAAAGCTGCCGAAGTAGCCATACCTACCAAAATTACTGGAACCCGACCTCGCCGACAAACCTTAGGTAACGTGTGAACTGAAGCGCATCAGAAAACGCAACATACTTTACATACTAGCCAAACGGACACAGACAGATTACGGCTGGTGCCGCTGGAGGCAGCAACGAAACTCAGCAACCGACATTAACAGACGACTGGGACAACACATTGGCCAGCTGGCGCACAAACTCCTTGAACACAAACACGATCCATACAGATACCACCGGTACCCCGTAACACAACTGGACGCACACGGGGCAAGGCAACGCCTCCACTGGAACACCCCGACAGACATACTGTGACTGACGACAAAGGCAAGGCGCCGCTGTAGAATGACCATTTCGCTGCGCAGTCACAACGTACCACCAAACTACACACCACATGTTCACGATATCAAGCCGGAGCCCACTCTTAGCCCTCTTACTATTTCCTAGCACGAAAGTCTCAAAATCACGAATGCTCTAGATCCAAACAAATCTAGCGTCCCGATCTGTTACCAACTAAAATTATCGTCCTATCAGCGACTATAATCGTCGAGCATCTCACTGACGTTTTCAACAGATCATTAAGCTTAAGTTTTTTCCTACGCCTGGAGACCGGCAATAATCTATCCCATTTTTAAAAAGAAAGGCTCACCATATGCTCCCAGAAATTATCGGCCTGTATCGCCATAAGCTCCCCTTCCAAAAACAAATCAACAAAATCTTCTATATAGACACATTCATAGGCATTTATGTGGAAATCAGTTACTAACAGAGTGGGTGAATGTAAACAAATCAGAACACTGAACTGATGTTTCTCTTCCATAACCTGCTCAGGACGCTGGGCACAGACCGCGATTTCACTGCCATCTATCTCGGGATTTCAAAATTCGAGGTTCATGTAAAAAGCTCGTGACCTTCGTTTCCCAAACACATGGTTTCTCAGAGATGGCCGACAACGCGCATAGTGCGTCCTGCCCGGCCGTGCCGCGCGAGTTTCCCGAACGGCTGCGCCCGCCGAGCGAGCGGCCTTGAACGCCAGGACGCGGTGCATCAGATAGCTGGATAACGTCCAGTGTTGAGGGCGTCCTGCATGTAAACGCGTCACGTAGTGGCGTGCCGGGACCTGGTGTAGCTGCGGTCGAGGGCGGACGACCGCGCTGAAGAGGAGCCTGGCGACATTACGTTTGGTCCTGTACATGAAAAAAATGATTGCTGCCACTCCACTTCGTTGAAAGCAGATGGGTGACGGAATGGTCCTTGTGCCAATGCCATAAAATGACGATTTGGCGTTTTTGTGTTTTTGACGTTTGTGACGTTTTTGCGGCTGCGTGTTAGCGCACTTGAGCGCGCCATGTCATTATGATGTTTGCTGTTGCATCATTTACGTCCTGACATTGTGGTCAAAGCTTGCTACCAGCCAAATACGAAGGATGCGTGCTTGTGTTTCCTAACGTCACTTTATCTCCACTTGTGCATACTCTTATGTGAGCACGCTCAAGTTGCGGGTGGAGAATTTGAAGGGGAAGGGGGAAAAGCTTGATGTAACCCGGCTCTCGATCATCGCCCGAGTGATCATTTACGGGTTTCAAAAAAAAACGTAAATGGGAAGATTCCCGCATGCGCTGAATCACGCAGAGCATGGGCGAAAGCATAGCGAAAAGTTTACATCTGAGCAGCCGAACATGGATTTCAGTCTACATGTTTAAAGCCCACATACAGAGGCTACACATATACAGGTACTGTGGTCCATGCGCGAGCAATCCATGTTAAAATGCATCTAGGTATGTATGGAAAGGTGTAACTATGTCCATTCATCCCGCTTGAAAACGAACCTACATGGGCGAAAGTCTGGCAAAACCAACAGAAGCTTTCTGCACGCCACTACGTAGATGAGTTAAGAATTTGTGTTCTTATCAGCTCAGCTCCGTTTTCAGTCAATTAAACTCTACGAAAATCGACTAAAAACTTTCTTTAGTTTTCGTTGTAGATCTGGGCCTTTGTTGGCGCCAGTCAGAGACATCGCAGTCATCGGCCCTAAAGCAGCTGTATCGGTGCCACGAGGAAAAAAGAAGCGAAGCGAAAAATTGCGAGAACAATGCCGCAGCCTCACGTGACATTGCTGGTCATTACCCGGATTTTGGCTGAAGTCCATCCTTGTAAGGCTGGTGTGGAACTGGCCGTAGTCAGTTGGCCGTTTGCTGATTGGCACGCCATTAAAAAAGAAGGTATAAAGGGGACAGGCACGTGAGACTTTGACAGTGAGGCCAGGAACATCATAACATGAAGATCTTGGTGAGTGCAGCACCAGCTTTTAATGTGTGTCTATCCCCTTAGCAGTTTCTAATGTTTAATATGCATCCCGAAACAAAGAGAATGACATGTGGATAGATTTCCCACTCACGCTGTTAACGGTGAAGTTACGATATAAATGCTGTAAGGTACCTATATAAACGTCATTCCACAATATGAGTGCGGCAGCCGGCACCCCATAGACCAGGTAAGGTGGCGGTCCTACGGACGTTGGGTAATAATAGCATAAGCCCTACAGCGTTGCTGGGAAAAATCCCTTAAAATGTTCCTTGCGTTATGGGTTTCAAAACTCTTCTACGCGCATGGTTAGCAGAAGGGTTTGCTTTAATGTCCCGAGGACCAACACATCACGGCCTGAGGACTTTTAAGAGACAAAATGGATCAGTGCAGTAAAAGATGTTTTTGACTTGACCACTAAGAAACAGCTGTATGAAAGCATACCGTATTACATGCAATGGAGAAGGATGAAAATATCTGGCAATAGATTCAGCTCCATTACGCAATGCGGTTCGATCTTTGCTAGGAGCAAAATTTCATGCAATTCAGAATGGCGAATATTCTGCCTGAATTCCGTGTCTTTCATCTTGTCAGTGAAAGACATGTTACTACACCGACTGCAGTAGGCCCATGAATTGGCATCAGAGCCTCATTCATAACGTTCAGATCGTGCCCGGTTTACCCAAAATTAAACGGGGCGCGGCTAAACAAAGTGGCCAAATAAAAAGCGGGTTGACAGGTATTGAAACCTGAGGAACGCATGACACGACATGACCCTATTTCCGCATCGTCTGCGGGTTCTTAGACCACTTCTAAGTTGAATATATGTCTTTAATCAGGTCAGGTCAGGTTTAATCAGGTTATGAGTGGGATGATTCGTCAATCAAGGGTTACGGGGGGGAGACATTGGACATTTTGCCCTCGCTCGTTTACCTAGACAACTCATCATCCGATCTGGCAATGCAAACGCCAGCCAATAGTCTTTCACCCTGAGGCCCGAGATTTTCATACATGTTGACATCAGAATCACCTATTATATGACGTCGCAGGTCAGGTCAAAGCCCGAAAAGTGACGGTTGTTTGCCGACAGCTGTAGCAGCGCATTGGTCGAAATTAGCTGCAGACAGTATGAAATGAACTCATTTTGCACTACGAACAATACTTTGTAAACGTGACTCAAGGTCGATCTGGGTCACGAAGTCAAATTGCGTCATGAAGCTTTGACCTGTTGGCTGTTTCTGGCGTAGAACTTCATGAAAAGCACCAATATGACATTTTCGTCCTGTATTTGCAATCCATTTGGTCGTTAGTGTGACATTTCTCTTAAAGATGAGATAAAATCAACCCTGTGCAGAGCTAGCCACTGATCGATGTTGAACTCACACGGTGTCACTTATGACCTGCGCGACCTGGTTCTTGATGTATTGCGTCATCCTTGATGACGTTCTTACAAATTATATCAAAATGAAAAGATGAATACCGGAATCCTAACCGTATCCGAAAACCGGGTCTATCATTCAGCTTATGACGTCATATGACCTGGGCTATACTGACCTGGTCAACTATTTTTTCTGTCAAAAGGTGGCTAAACTGTTCAGGCAGAGGTGCTTAAAACTTGGGGCCGCTGGCATTTGTCGCATGGATGTTATGTAATATAAATCACGCGGAAAGGGGCAAGGAAATCGTCCAGCAACTTGCGGGTTAAAACTGCATTTGGGCCTAGAGCAACTGTGTGACCATCTTCCCTCTACCCCCCCCCCCCACCCCACCCCCAGCTATTGCAAGTTCCCGTCGTTTACGTATCAAGTGATGGCTTGCAACCTGCATTCAACTTAGAAACAGGTTTTCTGCCTTCCACATTTTGCCTAGCTAGTGTGCTTCCACCCAGCCAGTAGCTCATCTGGCTTCTGGCGTTGGAAAACATCTTGAAATGTATTTTAATGCACGGATTTCATAAAATTATGGACGAACACGTTAAGAACATGCTAGTCAGATATCGGTATCTGCGAAACCGAGACCATTTGAAACGCTCTTCCAAACTGCACTTTTCTGACGTGTTTTCTATCGGCCAGTAACTGTAAATTCGTGACTTCTGGAGAACTTTCGAGGACTTCGAAATGCCAAGAGTAGTGTTTATTTTTCAAATACATGTGTGTCTTTAGTAACACATGCGGTAGTGTTTGCCATTTACTAACATTTAGTAACACATTTAATTTGTATGTCATTGAGCAACAGCATTGAGTAACACACAAAAATATTAATTCCGATGTCGTAAATTTTGATGGTTGTCGACCTTCGTCTCGAGACATTGTTTTTATGCTAGGAAAGATAAATAAATAATATGATCTGCTGCGCCATGACAGAGATTCATAGCCCCACTTCATAGGTGTGATGTTATTTTTTTTAAAAATGTGACTATGATTTTAAGAGATTATTATATTATAAGAGATAATTAAGAGAAGAATACATATTGAACCACACATATCAGTAATGAAAGAACCTCATGACTTATTATCAGCAAGTCTCGGAACTCTCTGGTAGATGCATTTAATGATAGCAGACATTATTCATTCGTTGGAAACCATGCAGAACTCTAAATCGTTGGCTGTTCTTCAGAATACATTGCGTACTCCAAAGTCCTTAAAGAAAAAAACATTTT